>SMLS01064280.1:0-56012 GCA_004785975.1 Popillia japonica
AAAAAACGAAGAATTCAACGTATAATTTAACACATTCTACCTGCAGCTAAAATTAACCTGCAAAGGCTTCAATAATTTCATAGAGAAGATTTCTACAGCATACCTTGAGTATTTCAGTAGAGCATAAGGCAGATTTAAAGCCAGTCTTATACAATTACAATTTTAGGTACATATGTACATATACATACGGGGAAGGGTCAATATGTTCGTGACTTTTTGAATTTCCCGCCTCTTAACTAACAGAGCAACCCTGCTCCTGTCAACACACATCTATCAGTTGACTAACGTTATAATTTGAACAAGCTGCGTCAGTTAGTCAATTTCAATGATGAAAAAGTAATTTGAATTTCGTTATGGTCGTACAAACAAAGAAGATGCCCAACTTTCTGGACGCCCAGTTGACGTCTCTACACCAGAAACAATTAAAACAATTTACGATATGGTGTTGGCCGATCGGATATTGAAAGTGCGAGAGATTGTGGAAAACATAGGCACATCACATGGGCCAGTGGTTTCAATTTTGAATGATCACTTGAGTATGAGAAAGCTTTCCGCAAGATGGGTGCCACGTTTGCTCACAATCGACCACAAACGTAAGCGTGTGAAAACTTCGCGGGAGCATTTGGCATTGTTTAGCCGCAATATGGACGAATTTTTGTGCCGTGTCGTAACGTGGGTCCACTACAACATAATATACATAGACAAAACAACAGTCAAAACAGTGGGTTTGTCAGTCAATAAAGTTATGGCGACCGTTTTCTGGGATACACGCAGTATAATCTACTTTAATCTACTTAGCCCCGAGTGACTATTTCTGGTTTCCAAATCTGAAGAAATGAGTCGACGGAAAGAGATTTGACTCCAACGATGAAATCATATCACAAACAAATACCTATTTGGATGACCTCGACAAATCTTATTTGTTGTAAGGAATAAAAAATTGGAGAAACGTTAGACAAAGTGTATAGATCTCAAAGGAGACTATGTTGAAAAGTAAAATTAAATTTTATCCAAAAACATGTGTTTCATTCAAAAAATTCACAGCCATATTGATCCGCCCTCATATGTTATGTTAAATGTCAAGTACTGCTACCGTTGTCCTATTTGTCTCGATTACGAAGCTCCGAAAAGAAATAGCAAGCTTCCTGTGCTATCGTTGATAATAGCACAATAGTTGGATAAGTAATAATCCGCATAGGTGTCTGATAAGTTATCATTTCCTGTTGAGATGTAATTAACAGTCCCACATTGACATGGAGTTGCAACAACCCCATTAACACACATTTGACACACAATCTATTCAATAAGAATTGCAATAGGTAGTCTCGATAATCGATATACATACATATATGCTTCGTAAATCCACCGAAGCTACACTAATCAGAAAGATAAAACAGCATAGGAAGCCATATAATTTGGTTGTTAATAACATGTATTGTTGATAGTAGATAATAAGTATTTATATGTACTACATGAAAAATTCAACACGCCAAGTTGAAAATGAAACAAAACTGTTATACTGGCAATAAATAAGAGCTTCTTCACTTAGCTCACGGTAAATTTGAAAAAACAGCTTCTGCATTTAACTTAATACATTTAATTTGTTTTCCTTCTTACAGATATTTTTCTGAAAAATAAATTCTCTTTTCAACACTTCATTGAAAAGAATTACGTATCCAATTCGTTGATTTTAATACATAAATACATAAGGGTGTCCCAATAATAATGCACAATTTAAAAAGCGCGTCATTTCCGTACCGGTCTATCGATAACTCGTGCTTCTCCTTAGCTATCAACTACACATTGTGGTTAGTGAAGATGAATTGGCTTATTGTCCAACAACGCATTGTCATTGTCATAACTTACTTCAAGAATGGTGAAAGCTCCTTAAAAACACTTCGAAGATTGCGTGCAATTTATGGTCGACATAACGTAGCAGATTGATCGACAATTCGTGGAGTCATTAGAAAAATTTCAAGAAAGTGATTCAGTTACTGATGTAAAGATACCAAGAACTTAGATTCGCCGCCGATCAAAGCAACTGAATATTTTGAAGAGCACCATGCAGCGAATTCTGACAGCGAACATTCACCTCTACAGGGTCCAAATAAAGTACCAGATATCGCTAAACGATTACTTATAACGGCGTGAATTTGCCGATTGGGCGAAGGAAATTCTAAATCAGCATGAGAATTTCGCACAGAATATTATCTTTACTGATTGAGACGAATTTCCACTTGGACGGCTTTGTCAATAGGCACAACTGTCCAATATTGGGCGACAAGCATCCTCGCATAACAGTTCAACAGTCGATCCATCAACAACGAGCAACTGTATTGTGCAGCTTTTGAGCAGATAATGAAATTGGGCCCGAGGTTTGGGCGCAGAATTCTCCGACATTCTTTACCACATGTAAGGGCAATGGATACTCATAACTTGCATATAGACATATTTGACATTTTCAAGTAATTAGTGCGTTTTATTCACAAATTATTATTATTTTCTGTTAAAATTTTGTGAGAAAAACGAAACATTCATATTCATTCATTTCCAGCTATTGGATTCAAAAGCTGAATTTCTTTAGCATGGGTTTTAGTCTCGTATATGTAACATACATACATACACTGAAGACGTCGTTAAACAATCATTTTACGAGAAAGAGACAACGAAGCATGAGAAGAGAAATGAAATCTATGGTCAAGAAAAAATTCTTGAACGTAAAGTATTCAATACTTTCGCAACAGATGTTTGTACATAGTTTTTCAAAATTAAAAGTTTCTTGCACAAATAGGCTTCAATGGCAATACTAATCCAAGTCTACACTAAGGGGAATACTCACGTTTTTCAATGGGTATCAATCATTCATATTGCAATAACCATGTAATTTATTTTATTCCCTAGATAATTTGATTTAGTTTAAACTTTAGTTTTTATGACATTGCATTTTTATTTTGTTATAATTAATAATTACAACGTAACAGTATATGTACATATCTGCTACCGACAGAAATATATGTCTGTATATATCCGGTTACATATGCATATGAATTTCGTATATAGTTCTTCACATTAGTTCTAAACATCAAAGAATGTAATACTGTACCGTGAATATGCAGAAAAATGAATAATAAAATGGAAAGGTATAGACGACTTTAACAGAAAATGTGAAATAATCCTATAATAGAGTGAATAACACTTTACTCGTAGATAATGAGAAAACAAAGCAGAACAAACAAAAGACGTCAAAGAAAGTACCTACCGTGTTATAAAGAGTATAAAGCGAAGCAATTAACTTACCGTTGGCGTAGATGAACCTGGTATTAGTTTATTTTAACTTCTTAACAGAATTGATAAGATAAGCGAGGTTAAGAAACTTATGTTGGTAGAACGTGTCGGTAAAGGGAATAAGAAATTATATGAATAAGAATAGGAAATACAGTTTCTTTCTCACGTTGCGAGTTCTCGTGATCTCAATATATTCCGTGTCGCTAGTGTGTGTATAAAGCGTGCCGTTCTGAAGATTTTCTTTATTATTACAGAAGTACAAGGCTTGCTCATGAGTTTCAAACTTCCTAACTTTTATTATTAATAAACGTGTACAGATTACGACACTACTCTAATAACTCGCTTGCAAAATCAAATATGATTTCCACAGGTAAACATGATATAAATTTAGATAATAAAAAATTTTAGATTTCTTAGTATTTCTTGATTATTAAAACAATTTTATATGCACGCATAAAAAAAAGGTGATGATACTATTTTCGGCCAACATAATTTTGGTACTAAAACAGGTTGGCTATGCATCCAGTTTCTGTATAAATCCATGTTAAGAGCATTAGGCTTCTAGTATTTATATGAAGATTATTTTTTTAGCTCTCTAATCTTATTTTTGTGCTTTAACGCAAAGAAAAAGTCTGTGGCAGTAGTTCTAGAAACATTAAATGCTGTGAATTGTATAGTCAATATATAAAAAGTGTAAAATATGTTGCTACTAAAAAGATATCAATTTTCGTTGCAGAGATGATTCGGTATCTACAGTACTGATGCACTTATTTTCACAGCCCTGTACGTTATCTATAACCTGAAATTTTTGTATTACTCGGTCATTTCTAAAAAGGAATTGGATTATTTTGGGTATACAAATTTTGGCCAATCTTTCTTCTACTCATAATCTTGTCTTAGGCTCCCCCTCAAGAAAATTGAAATTTGCCCTTGGAAATTTATTTATTTATTTATTTATTTATTTACATTATTTGGGAAATTACAATAGATATAAGTGATGGTAAAAACCATCCAGTTTGCAACTAAAAACCTATCTTTATTTAATAATAATAATAATATAATAAATGTCTTTATTGCACTAATGCTCAATAGAACAAAATATAAAACAAAGGAAAAAAAAATAAAATACCTATAACTGAACATATAGTACAATCTCATAGCGAAGTTCAGACAGAAGTCTGCTCACACACTTAACCATGTATTAACAAAAAAAAAATTGATTAATTGAAAACAACATTGCCTACAAACTAACGCAACTACATTTTAATATATAGAAAAAAATGAGTGTCTTGCAAGCAGGCCATGCTCAGCAGCACACGACACACTACACATCAAGCCTGAGAGTCTAGTAGGATTAACCTTAATTTATTTTTAAATTGTGACGTTGACAGAGATTTAAGGGAACCACTGACCTTATTATATTTATTATAGATATTAAATGAAAACAGTTGAGATTTGAAAGACGGGGGAGAGATTAGACCCCTAAATCTTGTCGTAATATTGTGCACATCGGAGCGATAGGTTATTTTGAAATATAGGTACGGTGGACATTTAAAAAGAATTATTTTATGAAATAAACAAATCGTATGTAATTCTCGTCTGTTATACATATTGAGCCACCCCAATTCTCGAACTTTTTGTGAAACATGATCATATTTCCTCAAGCCAAATATATAGCGCACACATGAGTTCTGAATTCTTTGAATACTAAGAGCCTCCGCACACGGGTCGATTGGTAATCGAAGCGGACGCGTCTCGAGGTTAGAGCGTTATACGCGTCACGCGCGAACTACACGATGCAAATTGTGTCCATCCGCACATGGCTCGATTTTTCTCGTCTGCTTCTTCATCTATACACAAACTATATTACCCACCCTAGTATCGTTTTAAATTAGGCGATAGTCATTTTTGTAATCATTCTACCGTAACTTTGGGCTGTTAAAATTGAAGTGATTGACTTTACCTTTAAAGTTTTTAAATTCCTCCTGTGATTTTAATATTTGTCTGAGCTCCATTGTAAATAATATACAGTATGTCTGAAAAAGTTGGCAACATATGGGAAAATGTTTTATTTGTAATTTACGAAAAAAAGTCATCTTTATAAAATGTTCTGCATGGTTCATAAAGTAAAAAGCAAAAGTTAGACGTCAAATTTTTTAATGGTATACGAGTTTTGTTTAAAAATATGAATTTGATAAAAGGCTAAAGTACCTTTGTATTTGATAATATCGAAAACTGTAATTATGGAAAGTTGTTCGAAATTAATAAAGTTTGAGTTCATATGACAACAATTATCACAAATACTTTCAATTTCAAAGTTTGTTAGTTCATGCAGTACAATTAATACAAACTGACGTTTTGAAGCTTATTGATATTAGTTACATTTAGGTTCGAATTTCAGTGCACAGTAACTGGATGAAATCCATTAGAATAAATTTTAGTGGTGTTAAAATCATACTCTTTTAACAAAAGTTGTATACGATTTTAAAAAATTAATTTCTGACATTTGCTTTTTACTTTATGAACCAAGCAGGACATTTTATAAAGAATAATTTCTTTTCGTAACATTACAAATAAAAAATGTTCCCATATGTTGCCAACTTTTTCAGACATACTGTATGTATTTTTATGGCCTTATTCGAATTAGAGTGTTGTAATTGACCTAAAATTGCAACAAAAAACCCCATTGTAATGAGTGATTCAAATGACGAGGAAGATGCTGTTATGTTTTATTATTATCGGCGGATAATAGAAGAAAACGGAGAGGATGGATGCATCCGTACATAGACCGGAATTTTTATTGCCATTTATTTGTTGCCGCAAAAGAATTGCAAGAGAATGATGCAATTTTTTTGCATTCCTTAGAATGTCAAAAAGGTCCTACCTAGCGCCTGTGGGAACTCTATCTCCAGCCATCCGATTCCGGCGACAGCAAAACCAGGACATGATTTGGAGATAACAAAACCTTCGCACTTAGTGGAGGTAACGAAATTTATATAGATATGAGAAGATACAAATGTGAATACTTATGAGGGAAATAAAAGTACAATATTATACATAGATTATGATGTAAAAAAATCCAACACCGTACGATATGCTCGTCACGCTCGAGATTTCCTGTTCGCAGCAGGTCGCAAGGTTCGAGCGACGATCGAGACGCAATCGCACCGATTACGAATCGACCACACTTCGATCCGTTGGTGGATCCTCATTTACTTACGTACGAAGTTGAAAGGTGGGAGAATCGCTTCGAGTGCGAGACGCGTCCGCTTCGAGTACCAATCGACCCGTGTGCGGAGGTTCTAACGCTAGTAGCCACATCAATAGCTGAATGGTACACAGCTGAACAATAAGAGAACTGTGACAATACACACGCTTCACATAATTTGCTCTTAATATTTATACTTAAACTATTTTTATATACGTACAATTGCCTTAAATTTGAATAAGCTGCCTTAATATACTTCGTAACTTGGTCATGAAATCGAAAGGAATTGTCAAGGAATAAACCTAAGTTCTTAACTTTGTTAACTAACAGAATTTCCTGGTTCCCAATGCTAACCCGAAACAGCTGCGCCAGCTCTTCAGAAGAATCCGGCCTCCCAAAAAGAATCACACTCGATTTGTTTGGATTAATTTGTAAATTAAACTCGGTGGAATTCTCTTGCAGCAGTGCTAGGTCTTCGTTAATTAATGCCGCGGCAGACCGCCATTCACGGGGTTTAAAAGATAGATAAAATTGCGTAACATCCGCATAAATATGAACAAAACAATGTTTTAACGAATTAGTTAGTGCAGATGTGTATATTGAAAACAAAATAGGCCCCAATATAGATCCTTGAGGAACACGCTAAGTAACCGGCAAGGGGTCGGATATATTACGCTCTATGCGCACGCTCTACATACGGTTGGTTAGATAACTAGCAATTAATAAGGTAGAAAAGTCATCAAGTCCAATACTAGGCAAAAGTCTAATCAACAAACTGTGATCGACCGTATCACAAGCTTTGGTATAGTCTAAAAGTACAATGGCAGTTATCAGGCCCATATCAGATGCTCCAATTACGTCGTCAGTTATGCGGAGCAGCGCAGTTTCGCAACTAAAACCAGGCCTGAAACCAGACTGCGTAGGTGGGAGGATGTTGTATTAATTTACAAAGCTTAGTAATTGATTTTTTATAACACGCTCAAAGATCTTTGACAAGGACGGAAGAATACTAATCGGGCGGAGTTCATTAAAGGTGGTAGGGTCTGGAATCTTAGGTATGGGTGTTACAATCGCATGCTTCCAGACTTCAGGGCGAACGGAGTTTTCACAACAATAGTTTTACTTTTATTACAGTTGAATGATTTTCAATCGTTGTTTAAAGTAATTCCATAGATTGGATAGATTTAAAATAAAAGTTCCTTTATTAATTAGTCTCAGATAGTATTTTTATACGTAACCACATTGATATTATTGAACTCTTCATTCAAAGCTATTTAAAAAAACTGACACATCAGCGTTATTTCGTAGTTTTTATAACATCGACAGCTGTTTTTGCGATGTCTTGCGTTACTTCAATCGAGGTAAACATATTGTCGATTCCTAGGCGGCGCATATTACAATTTATAAGGGAGATTTTAATTTTGGCATTCTCATCGTAATTGAACAAAAATTTTTTGGATTTATATTCTACATATAATTTTTCCTTTTATTTCAAATACATCCTGTATATTAATATATTATACATTAATTAAGGTTTTATTATACATATATTATCAAATTCAAATATTAAATTCTCAAAAATGACAACAATAGGAAACTACATGAAAATATTATGACATTACTGCCGCATTTCTGCATACTGCATCAACAGATGCATTGAGTTTGCATTTACATGAAATGTGTGCATCTTACAGCAACATGACAGTTTCATTATAAAATGCGTAGGTATGAATCACGCTGCAGAATAGTTAGAAATTCTCTTAGGGTATGTAAATTAGGCACTTCTGTGTTTATGTCAGAATTGGAGATTGTTATGTTACATCTTGTATTATGTATAAAAGCGTTGCATACCATGATACCACCAAGTTCTGGCCCACAGTATTAACTAACACTACCTACAGTTTAATATTAACCAATTTTCTATTTTGGAATTAGTCAGTATTAGTATTACTAGTAATACTTTTCCCTAGTGGCAGTTTTGCACTTTTATAATAGAAGCATAATAGTTGGAATATTTTAAAGATTGGGATAATAGTTGACTTTTGGTGTTTTTTTAATATTCTGGAATTATTATTAAATTGACATTACTTGAAAAGTGGTTCTAGTTTTTAGAGTCTTACAGGCAGAAAAAAACTTTTTTTACATGTTTCAAGAGAAACAGGATTTCCACCCATACTTTTCGCCGGAACGTAAAAGTGGAAAGCAACGCTGCATTGCGGTTTACTGTTGACGGAAGCTAATTTAAAAGCATATAATATTTAGTGGAGTAAGAGGTTCCTGAAAACATGATACGTACTTCTGTTTGAAAGTTCCTGACCGCCTCTCTGCACTCTCGCTAAATTAAATAGACTGTGTAAAACGGAAAGACGTCTACCAGCGGATGGATACTTTTTAATAACCGTAGCCTAGGGTAGCTTGTTTCGGATTTAATAACATGTAAAATACATCAAAATCTTCTGGTACGTTGCGAGCGAATTTTGAAATTGCGTCCGAGCTTATCAAATTTGTTGGATGAAAAAGAGAGCGACATAAAATCCGATCTAATGCGATAAATCTTGAAATTTATTATATTAACTCAAATTTTGCGTATGCGATGATGAAGTTTACGGAATCGTTTATTACGTTGTGTTCACAAATAAATTAATTCATTTAGGACCTATTTTTTAAGTTATTGCTGTTATTATTTTATTATTAAAATACCTGTATAGTACTTATTACATAGATTTCTTATATATCATCGTGGGTTACATGTACTTGTCCAACTCTGTTGTATGTACCTAACTATCTATTTTCATATACTTATAAACTATATGTCAAATGCCCTAATGTAATAGTTGTAATGTAGAAAGGAGAGAATTAATATTTATAAAATAACAGAGAACTTGTTGGTAAAAGAATAATTTCATTAAGTAAAAAGTCATATTATCTCGGATAAGATCTCATAATGAGGATATTAACGACGACGCAGAGGCCGCTAGTGCTAGGAAATATGGTCAATATAAACTAGCTTCATAAAATATCTGTGGCAAGGACATAGAGTAAATCATAAAATAGGAGTACAATACCAATAACCAATTTTCAAAAACCATTAAATTCTTTACGATGCCCATATATGTATGTACTTAAGTACCTGTGTAAAAATCTATGTAAAAATCCTGTGTAACGTTATCTGGAAACATATAAGCATCGAAAACAAGCCATGCACTTACGTGACCTGCGCCACAGAGATAATAATGAACACGGTGTTTGCGGTCATTATATTTATGTTCTGTCACCTATGTGTTGTTATTGTTTTTATTCCTAGTTCTCGTGGAAATAGCATTGGTTCTTTTGTAATTTGCTTCTTAACGACTACTAATTGCATCTCTCATTATTCTCCTTTATGTAAATGACGTTTGCGAGTTATCTTCAACGGGTTTATTTTAATGGGACATATTTTTGGTACTATACAGACCCAATATGGAACTTAACAAAAACAATAGTTGGTCATTTTGGAAATATCGCGAGGAACGTATAACGTAGCCCAATGTTTTAGAGACAGACAAGGAAAGACTTGTAATATGCGCAAAAAGCTCATAGCAGAATCAAAGAGTACCCGAGGGTCATTGGAGATGTCGACCTGCTTTAAAGGTTTGACATTTATGTATGATAATGTATTGGATATTCGCCTGTAGTTTCAGGACGTCATTCTAACTTGCTATAGACCTATAAATTTTAAGATTCTCTACATGCGCCAGTACAGGACAGGATAAATTTTCTAGAAGGTCGTTTATGTACAAAATAAAGAGTAACGGGCCTAAACTTGAATCCTGCGGCACACCGGAAGACGTAAAGAAGCTAAACAATTTATAGCTATTATAATGGACATAATTGCATCACCAATTAAATAGGAGTCGAGTAATTGCACAAAGAACGAGCTTAAACCAAAGTAAGAAATCTTCTGAAATAAAATGGCATTACTAACAGTATCAAAGGAGCTACTAAAATCAGTATACACAACGTCAACTTTTTCTTGTTTATCCAAGTCTTGACAGCTATTACAAGGTTGGCCATCTTGAAGGCAAGCCTATTGACAATTTGAAGCAGCTTTCAACGGTGATTTGTAAGATATGGCGTGCTGTTTCGACGAATTATGCTGAAAATCTCGTTGAAAGTATGCCTCGGAAGTGCCACGTTATTCTTAATGCTGGAGGAGATTATACTGTATACTAGTCAATTTTGCTCTAGCATTTTATTTGTATATTCATGTAAAATATTGAATAAATATTTTGATAACTTTTGAAAAAACTTCGCCTAACTGTACGTTTCCAAATTTCCAATGCATCTGCGATGTCTGACTCATGACAGTTTGGCCAAATATCAAAATTTTAAAAATCTAACAATAAAAGCCAATTAATACAGTATAGATAAATATTTGCTACTAATATTTAAACCAAGTTGGCTATCAGAAATTTTCTTACAAATTTTCAGAATTAATGAATTGAACTCCAACTAAATTCGATACACACTTATCTGATTTCAATTTTGGATTTCGATTTTTAAGCTTTCAGCAGTAAATTGCATTTTTCTACCGGCAGAATTTACAATTGTAAGCAACAGATACAAATAAAACTGTAGAAAAGAATCCAGGCAAAATTAATTTTATTCGATCAATTTTCAATTCTTTCGCATTTAAGGTTGATCTTGTTTTATTTCCTAGGCGAGACCGATATCTACATACAGAAAGTTCGCCCATTATTTTTCCAGCGCCGTCGTTTATCGTGGATCGTGCTATTTATTACCAGCGAACGGTTCGTGACCGGAGCCTCGCTCGACTTCATCTGCACCCCCGTTTGCACATTTTTTTTTTCTTCCGTTTGCTATTGCACCTCGTACTATTGCCGTACTTTTTTAATTCGATATCGAATAAAAATCGCTAGTAGCTACACACGACGAGCCAATATCGCAGTTCCGATCGTTAGTTAGCCGAGATTATTCGCCGTGGTTTATTTTTCCGCAAAATACCAGCACGGATGCACTAACTGAAACTATTTATCTTTTGATTGGATTCCTGTGCGGTAAGCGCTTCTCTTATTATATTTACTCAATTCGTTTACGTACATCGGATGTTTGATTCCGAAGATGAAATTGGTGATGAATTTAAAAGCTTCGTAAAAGATTCTAAAACTGTCTCTGCCCGGAAGAATTATTAATGCTGCTAGTACATTAAATTTATCTGCAGTAGAATATTGTGAGAGCACTAATTTAATTAAAAATTATATTTCTTATTAATATCCTATCACTTTATGCCTATACGTAATAAGTAAGCATAAAATAAGGCATAATATTGCGTTCATCCTGAATTATACATACCTTTCTTCCCCTTATGCTTTTACGGCGTTCCCATAAAACTTTGCTCGGGTGTATTATTGACGAGCGCCTATGCGATATTTAATCATAACGGGGACGTGTTAAAATTTAACTTCTTCTTTGCGAAAGGAAAGGCGATTTTGAGACGCGATGGCAAGCCCTTTTATTGCGCCCCCTTTTATATCTCATCGTCCTTGTGTAGATGGAGCCGTAAGTGGATTACTTTTAGGGTTAATTGAATATAAAATGTGATACCTTCAGGTATATTACATTTATCGCCTAGATTGAAATATTTTTCTGTTAAAACTGGATTTGGTGACGGAAAGGTAAGATATTTCTAGTAGAAATTAATACACATAGTTCACGTACTAATTTCCAATAAAGTGATTGAAATTGATGCTTGAACGTTTAGCACTACTACCTGCAATGACATTAAAATACTCCAGGGTTAGGATGATCTGCATTTGCCCCGGTATTGTTATTTTGCTTTCTTAGTTTTCTTTAAGCAAATTCAATGAATTCTTCCTGAAAAATTCTATAACGATCTATGATAATGGTAATCTCCAATCTTTCTTTTACTGATGGGGTGCTGCTCTTCTTCAGTAGTTACGTTAAAATACGTCGTATTGTTGAAATATCTCCACAAAGTCCTAGTAAGTTTTCACTGTTCCTTCCATAGACTTACCTCATATTGAAAGTCATCATCTTCGACATCTGTTGAATCATTGTCTTCTACAACTGCCGTCTTTAGGCTTTGTAGAAACATGGTTTGAAAGTTTTAAAATTTTTGGCTGTTGTGTTTGTTTCTTCACTAACTCCTCAAGCAAAACAATTTTGTCTGGAGTATTGCTGATAATGGAGCTCTTGCTTTGGGTTCTAGGTTTTCTAGTCACTTTTCGACGTTGAGCTTTAGGGAATCCACGAATTTGGTCTGGAGTGATGCAATCAAGAATTACTTTGAGTACATTGTTAGATTTAATATTTTGCTCATCATCGCTGCTTATATGGACCACAGCTTGTTTGTGTTTTAATTTTGTTGGAGGAGGAGTAAGTAGATCTCTATGAGAATCCCTTTCTCATCGCAGCAAAATCCTCGCTATCGTTATTATTTAAAATGCGCTTATTTGCCGCAGAAGTCAAATAATCCTGTTTGGCAAAAACTGTGTCATCAAATAGATGAATTCCAGTTTTCCTAAATCTCGAAGTAATGCTTGTAGAGGTCAATAATTTTTCGGCAAGATTGTAAATGGTAAGTGGAACACCGGGATGCCATTCAATCTTTTTCCAGGGAAATACCATCGTTGGAGATAAGAATGACCCACGAGCACAAATTATGGCACAAGTAGTCACCTGTTGCCCCTTTTCTTTACTTGTACAACTACTGACCACTTTTACATATACCTTGCTGAGACACAATCTACTTTGGGCAGTGCACTGTGGTTGTTCTAATTTCATCTGGGTTGTGCAATAGTACTACATTCCACTGGACACTAGACATGACTTTTTCAGTATTAGGTGTGTAATCAATGAATAAACTAAAGTAGGCTTATATGTACAGTTGCGAGTAAATGATATAGGCAGGGTAATTTCTTCTGACAAAGACGTTACGCGTTTTACTACTTTTCTGTAGATTTTCACAGCGTAGAGCCGGCTGGCCTCGTTAATTGGGGCATTTTACCATACTATATGAATACAAGTTCTAAGCACAAACTCACAAGAGAAAAACAATGTTTCCTTCTGTACGCACAATCTATTATTACATCCAGATATTTTAATTCTTTCTCTTCTATATCGGCATAATCGCTATTTGCTAGGAATTACTGCTTTAAATACTAATCTCAACCAATACTTGCTCTTCGAAACGCATGTTTCATTAGGGTGCCTATAACAATTGCTCGCATCCGTACATTCCTTGGAAACTTTTTACTGTCGTTTGATAAAAACGTAAAAGTATATACATACGTGACAGCTAACTCTCATATCGCAAATACATACATATATCTCTTGCTAACAACATAAACCACGCAAAATTAACCGCATTTTCCCCTTTATTACAAACGATAATTCACCCGTTCCACGGTGTATTGTGTTCTATTGTATACCACTTTACCCTATTAAGAAAATTTTTCTGTTATCTAACTTGCTGCACAGTTGTAGTTGAAAAAAGCTCTTACAGCACTGATTATAATACCATACAATCAACGTTAAATAATGTCCTGCACGTAGTTTTTTTCAGCATGAATCCTCTTCCTAACTGTGAAAATGTATTGCGAATGTTTTAAATAATGTTGAGTTGACTACAGTTTTACAGTATAATTCAAGCGGCGCTTTTTGATTTATTTAATTTCCGAATGAATAATTTTGTAATGGATCTGAAAGTTATGCTATGGTTAGGTAATACCACACCAGATACATATAGGATTGTACGATTTAAAAACTGCCGTTGACATGGCGAGCACAAATAGATTGTACATATAAACAGTTTTTATAAAATAATATATGGTCGGTAGTTAAATATTATTTTATTCTCATCGAAATATTTAGCACTCAGCAGTTAAAATCACCCGGAAAATTTTTATCGTTTGTCGCCAAATGGCAAAACTAAATTGCGTGGACACATACGTGTTTGGTAATTGATATTTTTGTGAAATTTTTAAAATAACACGACCATTTTATGAACTATGTAGCAAAATACACTATTTAGATTTATCGGTTCTTAATTACAGTATATATTGATATCACATAAAATAAAAATGACACGTTTAAGCTTTAACTAGAATGATGAAATGTTTCCATTATTATTATTTATTTATTCATCTATCAAAGCGTAGATAAAAGCGTGTCCTTGTGTGCGGCTAATAAAATAATTGATGACAATGTAAGTAAAGCGTATTTAACCCTAATACTTTAAATCATTAAACACAGCTTACCAAACCGTTATAAATCCTTAGGGGTGATTTTCACTCCATGATGTTAGATGGCAGGCTAATTGTAGTAGGTACAGTACGTACATATGTACATACATACTGCAAATTGCAAACTGTGAAGTAGCATTGCGGTTTTGTGATACTGATGTGGACCCCTTAAAGGGAAACTTTAATGAAATACATTCTGTCGCTAATCAGCCTAATGAAGTTCACACGCTTTTGACAGGATATTTTATTACGGTAGTCCTAAAGAAAGGGTGAATAACTTCACTAACTAATTGTGATTTTATTAATAGAATTACAAAGGATGTATTCATAATTAAAATGTTCCCGTGCTTATACATTTTCCCAGTAGATACCTATATTTTCCAATTTAATTGTATTTTTTTACACCACTCCACACTTATGCTGCATAATCATTATATGTTTTGACAGCTGGTATTTTTTACTATACTATACTAGCTACTAAAACTACTACTAATATAGGTACTACCGTTTTTACTACAAAAACGTTAAAATGCTGTTCAAGCAAGAAAAGTTAGCCGGTACGTACAGAGAAGATGTATTGGTTGTACGTTAGTGTCAAAACTGGTTGGCAAAATTTCCATCAGGCAATGTTGATGTTGAAGTTGCACTTTCTTTAAGACCCGTTGCAGATGATAAAGATGCAATAAGGCATATCGTTGAGGAGTTAAATTTATCGAATTCAACTGTGCAAGACCACTTGAAGCACCTATGTATAATCTCCAAGCTCAAAAGTATGGCTTCCTCGTGTCCCCACGAGAAGACATTTGTATGGTTGCGTTGACGTCTGCAATTTGTTTCTCAAACGTTAAGAAAGTGATGCATTTTTGAAGCGCAACATCACTAGGGATAACAACCCATTTCTCAGTTGTCTAAAACATTTCGAAAGCCAATATTAATCAAAAAAAGGTGATACTATCTGTTCGTGGAATTTCTAAGGAATTGTTTTTTTTTGAGCTTGTACCAGGCAATACAACGATCCATTCTGAAATGTACTATCATCAGCTGGACAAACTGAATGATCCGCTTAAACAGAGTAGGCCAGATTTGATCCACAGGAAAGGTGTAGTGTTACATCACCTGGATGAGTTTTTTACCAACAAAAAACAATTTTTTTTTTAGGATAGAATCATGCTATTGACAAAAAGAGAGCAAAAAGTATTGGACCAGAATAGGTAACATAATAGTCAAATATTTATTTATTAGGTAAGTATATGAAAGTTATTTTTCATTTTCACAAAAAGAAACGAAATTACTTTTCGCAAAACTCAATGGGATATTACCTCGGTATTCCATAAACTGAGCAAGGTATGTGTTTATTTTGGTTTATCTACAAGGTTATCATAAAGTAAGGGATATATTTTAAATTGTTAAATCTGTTTAACAAATTAAGATAATAACAGAAAATAAACAAAAAAATCTAATTATTGCTTAAGGAATGGGGAAAAACTTGAAAGAACAGGGTCTGTAGCTGACCTACCAAGATCATCCAAATAGAATAGATCCAAATAGAATCTGGTCTGCAGAAAATTCATAGTAAATGGTTAAAGAGGGTCTTCATGACAAAAAATGATGATATAATTTGGAGGAAAGCTTGGTAATGTTACAACAACAAAATACAGGTCATATTCAGCAATTGTTGTAACTGGTTTTGGGCATACTAAATCGCATTCCTTAAGCAATTTGATTGCGTTTAATTTTTGTTATTAACTTAATTTGTTCAAAAGTTGTAATAATTTAAAATATGTCCCTTATCCCTTATTCACAACTGAATCCAACAAATATAGCAAATATAGTCTTAATGTCTAAGTTACTCTCCCAAGAAGAAGGAAGAAGAAATAATTAACTTTACATATTTATGATTTCGTAGGCTTGACTGCTAAATTTTAAATAAATTTGTTTGTTTTTTTGCGACATATTTACTACCTAAAGTTGGAGTAATCTCTAGTAGAAGTAGTGACATAAATCACGAAAGTATGTTCAATACATGTATGTATGTAGTTGTTAATATAAGCCAACAATATGTTGGTTAGAAACGTGCTGGAATCAATAACACTTTTTTTGTATGGCTATAATTTGTCATTTCTTAATTATAGTGCGATGAAATAACAAATCTGCGCGCTGACATAATTTATCTATTACGTATGGCTTATTTATACATATACATACAGTAGTACATAATTTATTACTTTTGTTCAGTAAACACATCTATGTATATATGTTACATATGTACGTATAACTTTCCCAAACAGAAAGTACAGGGGTTTACAGAATTTTTGCTAATGTTTCTTTGTCTGTAAACCACATAGCTGTTTAGAATAAGATCGGATTAAATTACAAAAAAAAATTGTAGCTATGTTTGCCTAACAGTAATAGACAGTCTGGCCAATTTTATAAAAAGAATAAATTAGCATAGTTTAGTATTTTATTAAGTATTATTCATACTAAAACTAACTAAAATGTTATCAGAAAACGCAACCCCGTATAATGCAGAAGATATTATTTATGGAAGTACACTTCACATTTGTTACTTCAAAACAAACAGAAACATAACAGTATTCATATCAAGCATAGGAGAAGAGCACTTTAAAAATTTAATAAAAGCCGGGCGTAGTCAAGAACTGACAATAACTCTTTTCCAATATTGACTTCGTGTTGCAGGGAGAGAGGCAAAACCGGGTAATGGGAGAGATACAATACCCATTTCTGGAAGTTGGCATAATTCTACAGCTAGCGATTCGAAATTGTCTGGCATTTGAAATATCGACATATAGAGAGAAGCATATAAATAAATAAGCTTCTCGAAACATTCGATATATTTCTTCTGTATATACATATGTATGTATATACCTGTTCGCCCAGTAATTTCACCTAGCCCGACCTTACTTGTATATTCCCAATACTTGAGATAGCTTTCGCTCATATAAGAAGATAGATGTATGTATGTCGAGTGAATACAGGTTATATGGTACGAAGGCTGAATGTAAACTGTAAACATTTCATATTTTCCTTTTATTGCTTCATGTATGTGGTGTATCCCCAATTTAGATGCGCAATTTCACATTGTTGATTTCTATTTGCTATGTTATAGTTGATGCATATGCCCTTTATTCTAGTAAGGCATCTATGTACATATGTGCGTGCGTTCCATATTAAGTTACAGAAGATTTTCTTAGCAAAATAAAAGTAAAAAATATGAAAAATGGAAAGAAATTATTTTATTAAACTAAAATCCAAAATCTTTTGCGCAAATTCTCTCCCAGACACGAGAAAAAAATGACAAAGATATTTATAAAATATTTGTCGCGCCACTGTGTTTTAAGAAAGCATGTTGCATGTGAGTATGGCATATTATAGCGGTATGTAGGTGTAGCGATAGGCTACATTTACCCTCTATCTAACGCAGAATTAGATTCAGTCTGCTGTGTTCAGTCTGATTTCCATTTATTGTGAAACAGGTGAAAATGTTCGTCAAACATGTCTGACGTAAAGGCTTTCAAATCGTCGAGATCCATGCCAGACTTACATAACGGATGTCGTGTTTAGATTGCGGGAAGCCGATAGATTGTTGCCATCTTACGAAGGTCGTGGACGTGAAAGGTCCTGTAGGATTTTGCGTGCAGGTGCAGGTCTTAAAGGCATGGTTTGAAATTCATAGATTTATAAAATTAGCGCTTCTATAAATTTTGAAACATACATACTCCAGAAAATGTTAAAATTGTGTTAATTTCTTCATTATTATTGAATTGTCTGAAATTATCTTGTTGCAACAATATAACCCAAATTGTTTTGCATATATGTACTAATGTATTTTTCTGCTATTAATTTTCTGAACCGTTTAACAGTCGCTTAAATTGTATCGTTGTTTAGGACTTGGGCAGGATATTTCCATGAATTTAGTGTTTTTACACAGAAATTTACTCTCATCAGAGAAAATTATATGCCATCAAAAATCAAAAATTTTGAAATATATTTTGTGTCAAGTTCGAAGTACTTTGACTTTTGCAAGAAGTAAGCAAGTTTCTTTGTCAATATGTACCAAAAGATCATCTGTTTTGATTAGTCTTTTAGCGTTTCTTTATAACATTTTTAAACTTCCATTCAAATATAATTTTTGTGTATCGATTTATTCTTTTTTTATTCAATTTAATTTTTTGCTGCTGCGAGCTTGTGACTCTTTCAGATGTGTAATCTTTTGTATAGCGATAAACAATAAAGAAAGTTATATTTTGTCATAAAATACACTTACGACCTTGCTGTAGCTGCTACGGGATAACTGATTTCAGTAAATATTAGCATTGATTTAGGTGTAACTGCTTGGATGTCCTTATGATTAGAGTTTCGTTTCCTAGACGCTGAAATTTGACTTAATGTTTATTAATTACAAAATAGACATACAACGAGTAATTTTGGTTCCAAGTTCACAAAAAAATGTGTTATGAAGGATTTTCTGAAACACGTAAGAAGTATTATCGAAGGGAACAACTTGATGATGATGCAAAAACTGGCTCACCTACTTGAACACCCTATCCACTGCAGCTACATCCTTAAAAATCTTAAATAGAAAGGGGTATCGAGTAATGCTTCATTTTAATAGTCTTCTGAAACACTAGATTTTGCCGTTTAGTTTTTTGAAATTGATCGATTTGTTTTCGAAATTTTTAAGAAATTGTCTTATATTTAATTTTAGAAGCGTCGGAACCAAACCCAACATTTAAAACGCAATTTAACTGATTGGGATGTTTTATTCTATTCTTACAGTTATTTAACAATACTTTTTTGAAGAAAAAACCAATATAATAAGTCTTGATGTGCGTTCTTCGCTAAACACTGATATAGTCGTTGTTCTAACCTGCGGAGTGCGTTTTCAAAAACTTCTCTTTGAATGCCACGGCAGATTTCAGTAATCCTGTAACGACGTTCTTCTAAATTTTCAGGTTGAGGGGTAAGTACAACAGACTTGACCTCATAGTACAGAATTAAATGGCGTCAAATTCGGCGATTTCGCTGGCTATTCCGTGTATAAGTCCTCTTCGTCTTAACCATCGGAATTACATTATAATTTTATGAACGATACCTAAAAAAATTCCCGTTGTCGCAGAAATTTGGTGTAATGAAGTATTAGGATTTATACCAAAATGACCCAACACTTCCACTTGACGGCTTCTTATGGCTGCTCGGCTGCTTATGTGTTCCATTCACAACAGACCCACCCAGACATGATATCGAAGGCTTCCACGACCCGAGTCCATGTAATGAATGTTCCGGATGTTGACCGTGTCATGATTAGTAAAATATATACAGTACAAATAAAAATAAAATGCACAAGATATATGTACAATAAGAAACTCGATGTTTGCCATTAATGTAAATGGCTTCCTCAAAAGCAAACCATTTGAAACTCGATACTCCTTTCCATTTAAGATTCTTTCTTGGATAGCTCCAGGGAGTACAGTGTTCAAGTAGGTGACCCAATTGTTGCATCAAAAATTGTTCCGCTCCATAATACTTTTTACGTGTTTCAGGATTTTTTTTATTATTTTCTAAATTTCTAGAAATTTACGGTGAGGTGTTTTCAAATGAGCTCAATGCCAGAATATTTTCAAGACATCGTGCATATCTTTAATAGCAACAGCAGTGCTTGTAAAACAATGGGTACATACCACCATTGTACAATTACTTGCTCCTTCACAAAATAAATTCAGGCAGACTGATTATTTCTTAATATATGTGAACAATGCTGTTAAAATTTAGAACTGATATTTATTGCAGTGTTGTATTAAAATTTTCAAAAAAAAATATTTGTGTTTAATTTGCACTAATAGTGTTTTGATTCTCTTAATGAATCATTTCTACTTCCACGCATTTGTGTAGATCACATATATACACATTAAACCGTTATAGAGGAGTAGTAAGAGATAAAATGCTGTAGTTCCTTATTCTCTTAATATGTTTAATTCTTTCCTCTTTTACTAACAGGAAGTACACGACGCGACATTTTACAGCATTCCAAGTAAACATAGTTTTTGTTAAGTCTCTAAGCGAGTTTCATAATCTTTGTTTGGTCCTAGAACGACTACAACAACCAGCTTCAATGAGATAGAATATATAGCTGGAAGGCCTTTTGTCTTGTACACAGTATTTTCTGCAAGTAAAATCCTTGTTGTTGACATTTAATCTCAAAGAGACAAAGTAAATGAAAGAGCAATGGAAATATTGATAGAAGATATTGTTAAAATAGTTCTTTTTGAAATTGCAGGGAAACTTTTAGCAGTATTATTTTGTGGATAGTAAACAATCCTATTGCTGTGCTTACAAATTTTAATTTGCAAACTTTCCGATTAACTTTTCTGTAATTAAGTCTATAATTTATTTAGAAATGTTATGCAAATCTTGACGTGATACTCCCTCGACTTCGATCAATAAAATTAAAATTTACTACATTGTTGCTTAGAACATGTCTAATGGAAGGTCTTTTTGTTTGGATTGTTTTATGTTTAGTATAATTTAAAATTTCTATAAATGTTTGTCTATTCGAAAATACGAAGTCAGGGTTGTAGGGGCTTTAGCAAAGTTTCAATACAGGTTGAGGTGAAAAGCAAAATATTTGCATATGTCAGGCAGTTTTATTAAGAAAATACGTACATAATGTATACGATATTATCCTCGTATATAGTGGCTGTCAGCAGGTATTTTATCTCCCCCATAATATCAACGTTAACACAAACAAAAGTTGGCGGAGATGTATGCATGTGTGTATTAAGAAACTGCATAACAATTACATTGCTTCTTCGCGAAAATAAATACTAACACGTACATATATTATATATTTATGTGCAGCGCTTTTGCGTATCGATTCTCGATATTCGCCGAATATAAATGTATGTCTATATAAAGTGACAACATAGCGTCTTTAAGGCGTCCCTCAAGCACCAAGCGTCTGCTAATAGGACGCTGTGAAAATAAACACAGACGCAAGTGTTTATCACGAACAAATAAATTATCGGTTCCCTGCAAATACGTATCCTTACATTAGCTACAGCATAAGAGTGGATAGATGAACCTTTGCAGTTTGTATATTTGCAATCAAATGTAAACATGAAATTGCTCTTTCAATATGCATACAACTGGATCAATAAAAGTATTATGTGGAATGTATTCAGTACTTCACATAAACCGAGAAGTATGTTTGTTTATTAATGTTATGAATTAATGCAAATAGATTAGCTTCGATGAAAGCTCCAGCACCGACCATAAATATTTCACTTTTATCTTGGTATATAGAGTGGATATAATTTACATTAAATATACATACATATACGTTGGGAACCGTCGCTATGTTAAAAGCCCAAAGCATCCAGTGACGTATACAGCAAAAATGTGACTGCCTATGAGAAGCACTGTGGAAAACTATGGTAGCTGTGTACTGTATATCACAATAGAACTGAATTCCTATACATAGAACATAATAATTATTGTAGAATGTTAGCATTTTCAGTGAGTCACGAAAGTGTTCGTATCAATGCATGGATGTAGCAGGAATTTATTACCTTTACTTTCGTAAAATGTGATAAGGCATTGCAAGAAATGTAATAGTTTTACATCAAAGAAATGAATGATAACATTTGCAAGAAATTTTATTAATATATAACACGAAAACAAAAATATGCGAGTTTGTTGTTTTCAAAGCAGCTTAAATAGTTGAGAGTGGCTTTCAGAAGCAACTTATCGATTAGGGGCTGGATATGATGCCAACCTAAAATCAGTTTTAGTATCTAGCTTGTCTTACAAGGAAGATCCCGAACCCGGAAATTCAAAAAAAATTGAAACTGGGGATATATAGATCATACCTAGGTATGCAACACGCAATTTTTTTTTGTGCCGACATTCACTTTTAAGGGGTGAAAACCCCCATTGAAAATTAGCGGATTTTCAGTTTTCTTCATATAGCTTCCGTAAAACAAGAGATAGAAGATAGGTGTAAATGCAAAAGTTGCAGGACATATCAAGGTCTTTCGAAATGCGTGACTGTCATATATACAGGGTGTTTCGTTAAGCCATATGCTTATACTGCAGTTGTTTTTGTAACAATACAAAGAAAACTTTTAGATATAATTTGCGGGACTTTTAATTCTGCTTAGAACTATATAGAGTGTTCTAATATACAGGGTGTTCCAAAAATAAAAATTAACATATCCTTGGATTTATGTAGCAGAACTTCATATAATGTTACAATATACATATATGTATGTACACAATATATGTTATTGAATACTTATTGCAACGAATAATCTCAATCCCACAAGTTTTAGGGAACTTTAAGGGATCTCGGCATTGACTCTGGAATTTTAAGAAAACGTATAGAATAATTTCAAGAAAAATAAAAAAAATTATTACGCAATAGTACAGATTCCGAAAAGCTAAATCAAATCACTTCAACATTTGTTAGCAGTGCAAAAGATCACATAAAACAAGTCGCAGAAGATAATTTATTCAATACCGATGAAAGTGGTTTTAACCTATGTAAAGCTTCATTCTGGTCGCACTTTAGCTGTGCAAGGATCAAAAACTGTGACAGCAATTGTGCAGTCTATATTCGCAACAACACATAGTTATACCATACTTCCTACAATATCCGCTTCTGGTATTGTATTTGTTGTTATGAAAGAACAAAGTGGTAGTTTCGGGTCGCGTATAACAGAATCTTTGTTTCAGCCATGGAATGTTTATGTAAGGGCTTCAACGTCGGGAAAATTAATCAGAGAACTGCTTAATGAATGGCTCACTCGTGTGTATTTACCAAACGTAGGAGCTCAGAGCGTGTTATTCTTGGACTCTTGTCCTGCTACATTGCAAAAGAGTATACCATCAAACGAACATGTTGAAATATTGACAATACCGAAAAAAACTACGGCAATGATACAACCACTAGATGTATATGCTTTCGGCATACCCTCTATATTAGAACACCCTATATAGTTTTAAGCAGAATTAAAACCCCCACAAATTATATCTAAAACTTTTCTTTGTATTGTTACAAAAACAACTGCAGTATAAGCGCACGGCTTAACGGAACACCCTGTATATATGGTAATCATGCATTTTGAAAGACCTTGATATATCCAGCAACTATTGCATTTACACCTACCTTCTATCTCTTGTTTTACGGAAGTTATATGAAGAAAACTGAAAATCCGCTAATTTTCAATGGGGGTTTTCACCCCTTAAAAGTGAATGTCGGCACAAAAAAAAATTGCGTGTTGCATACCTAGGTATGATCTATATATCCCCAAAATTTAAATTTTTTTTGAATTTCCGGGTTCGGGATCTTCCCTTGTTAGTCTATCCAGCTAAGCTAAGGTAACCTATATATTGTTCATGAATACGCGAGCAATATTACGTCATAAATATATAAAAAAACCACCTATCCAATTCTATGTTTAGGGTTGAATATCTCAGCAGTGGTGCACCCTAGCAAAAAAAATGATATATAGACATACAGTGCTATTTTTACATAAACTTTATGCATCCACTGTATGTATTGCGCACATATTCATGGACACTCTGTATACATATGTATATCTGAGGCCCGTACATATATGTATTATATGACAAAAAAAGTAAATTTTATATCATACATTATTATAGTTTATTATAGTACTTGATAGTGTTTAGGTGAAATAAGTAGTGTAGAACACAATAAATTAGCTAAAAAGACATACTTAAGCAACACGATGGTTGATTTGAAAATTGTGAAAAGAAGAACGAACCTGTCATTTCACAAAGTCTTAAAATGTGCGTAGAAAATAAACGTGGTCGCAAAAACACAACAATTGTTTGTTAAAATAATTTTTACAAAGTTAACTGCTCTAAAAAGCCAATTGACGTTTACTCCAAAATATGCCAAATGATCTGCAACCAAATGATGCAGGAGTTTCTGGGCTGATGAAAGCACAATCATGTTATTTTTCTAGAAAGGATGTAGAACTAATACTAGACTCACTATCACGACCTATCATCTACATCATATTTTAAAGACTTAAATATAGAGATGCAAAAATTATTATTAAGGTGTTGCTGTGAACATCACAGCGTTACGCTGAGATGGGCGCTGCGCCACTCTCAGATTAGTTGAAGCGAACTTGCTGATGGGTTAGCCAGAGGAGCCAATGAACGATCCGGTCCGGAACCAACGTGTGCGAGTTCCTATGGTAGAGAAAAAGGTGTCTTCAGACTTATTGGAATGAGATACTCTAAAATCCTGGGAATACATCCGTACCAGGACAGACACTGCAAAGGCATCTCTATGAGCAGGCCCAGGCTAAGAATGCTTAGGGGCACCCTGACTGGGCACTACGCACTGAACAAACACCTGCATTGCATGGGCGTAGTAAATTCTCCCCAGTGTAAGAGCTGCGGAGACGCAAAGAAAACTCCCGTGCATATCCTTTCCAACTGCCCAGCAGGGGTCGCGGACAGGCGGAGGTGCTTTGGGGTAGCGAGATTAGACGAACCCAGACTAGAGAAATTAACTCTCGACCAGCTCGCACACTTCTTCCTGTAGTTGCAACTAGATCGGAAGGTCTAAACGACATGGGGGCACAATAGGCTTTTTTGGCCGATCGGCCGCATGTAGTTACTCGCCCATGCATTTAAGTGAGTTTTAGTGCAGAAAAGCCTCAAATATACCAAAAAAAGCGTAATGGGCCAGTTACTGGAGATGCTAGAATGTCCAGAAAATCTTTGGATCTTCTTTAAATTGAGAATTTGCAGCAATTTGTCCCAGGAAGACTTGCCTTTTTGTACAAATGGAATGCGTTTAAGTGTCATCTACATACATATAGCACTATTTGTCCTAGGATGAATAAAGCTGACAATTCGTCTATAAAAATTAGAAAGATTGAGGGGCTTCGAATTAAACCCTGTGGCACCCTAATCACATCCTATCAAATTACAGCAATATGATTAAAAACATTTCGTTTTATTCAGTTGTGTGAAGTTTGTTAAATATGTATTGCAAAATTTCTATTGATCTGTTGAAAAAAAAGTATAATATGTTTGACAATTCGATAAATGTTGAAAGTCCATTTAATATTGGAAATGGAAATAATTAGAAAGAACAACAGATTTTTTTTTATAAGCAGGGCACCTCTGAAGTGAATTTGTCAGTATAACCTCCACTATTACCAGAAATAGTTTTGGAATATTTAGTATACGTAAAATCGTATAATGAATTGAGAATAAAGAATTGAGTAGAATATTCATCTACGTGATGGAGCTGAAGTTGCGAACTACAACTTCAGACTATTGATATGGGTTTTGCGCATAAGCAACCTCTGCATTTACACAAACTAACCATGCCAGATGGTCAACTACATTTAGAAGGCAAAGGTTATAGTTATAAAAGCATTCTATGATCGTTACTATGTGGTCTATCATACTTTCTGTCTTGTCCGCACTCCACTTTCCTGTAGTTTGCGTTGATTGGTCAAACTCACCATGTAATTCATGGAAATCAAAAATATCTCGCAACAAGTCAACTTGAATTCATATTTTCACATTTTATTCTGATCATGGCTGTGCCTACTGGAGACCTAGAGGATACGATTGTTTACGGAGAGTGGCAAGACAGAACGGAAGAGTACAACTGTAAGATTAACAAGTTAGTATAAAATCCTATAGGAATAAAATGTCGGAAATATCGTTTAAAATGGTACAAGAGTGCATGTGCTTCAAAATTGTCATTTATAATTCTGTAATTTATAAAGTAACACGTTCTACCGCCTTAACCTTTTGATGTTAAATTTGGATTTGTTCTTGCTTTCCCTCGGCGAGTGAATATGTAAATAAAGACGTCAGTTCAATTATTAGCTAGCTACACTAATGTACATGCCGAAGTAGATCTTGGCTATATGTATGTATATTTCCTAGATTACCCAAGGGAATAGCGTTCACGTGAGAGATCATAAAGACGTCACGAAGATCAGGTTGAAGATAATTACATCCGACGTATAATTCACATGAAGTAACTACATTGAGAATCGTGTTCTCTTAGCTCTCATTAACAGGTTATTAAAACACGTATAGACTATTATGCAGTTTGGTATCATTTATCGATTTCGTACTATTAAGATGATGTTGAATATGTATCAAATAGATCTGCCATTATTTTTCTGTTCATCTACGTATTTTATATGTATGAATGTAATTTCTAATTTTCGCGTTTAATACTTGAAAACCGTTCACATTTCTTGCGAGTAATATAGTTTAAAGCAAGGTACACTGAAACAAATGAGAATTCATCTTGTCAGCGTTCTAGAAATACGTTCAATTACATTTGTAGATTGCACACTGGCAACGACATTTTCTTTTACTGGACCATATTGCCTTTAGGACTTATAATCTCCCTCTAAACTAATGACTCCGATACGATTTCTTTTCCAATTCCCCTTAATTTTATTTTACTATAAATATCGAATCCAATTTGCTGCTAATTTCTATGGCTGTCCCAAGAGGTTACCCGGCTTCTTTTACTTCCAATAATTTGATTTAGAAACGAAACCCGTAATTTTATGCTCTAACTGTATAAGATTCTGTTTTGCGGTTAGTCAAAGTGAGACTTTAATGTTTGAAAGGAGATTATAAATTCATTAGTTTTTTAATTAGTTTAGTTATTTTTTAAGTACTTTGGCGAATTTTAGGCAAGTAATTAGTTTGTATGCAAAAGAAACGATATACCTGTCTTATGATTTACCACTCATGCATGAAGTTGATGATAGAGCTTCTTGCTAACACCACAAACAGATTCTTCTGACTGCCTCATTACACAGGTATTCCACGCGTCTATGATATTTCACTATTACTTGTTTACTTCCCTTAAGAATGTGTATAAGGGATGCATACAGTTGCAATTTTTGCCTGCTATAGCTGTTCCCGTGCATTACTTTTTCAATTGCAGACGCTTCGTAGAAAGCGTTCAACGACATCAAAGACGACCTTTTATGCCCCGTCTCGCGTTCGTAAAATACTTCCCTTATACACCTATTGACAACAAAGTTTTACCGAGTGCCAGAGATAGCACTTTCGAATGGCAACAGCAGTAGTAGTAGTCAAAGAAGTACTACCATAAGCAAACTTCATGAATTTTTATGAGTGACGACTAACTTCCTTTTCTTTCGTACCCGAAGTAGATTTATAACTACATATGTATGTATATAGTATTTTATGATGATATCTTCCTAAAACTTTGTTAAAATTGCATAAATTGTTACTCACTAATACCTTGCTAGTATTTAGGAAATTTTGCATACAAATTATGCATTGGTATGACACAAGCGCGGAACAAGTAAATTCGGTTGAGAACTATTTTAGTTTTGTAAGCCTTTGATATGCAGAATGCTTTTCAAAATTCTTCTATTCACATCTGAACTATATTTAGTGGTTTTTAGCAATCTTGGTGTTCCAAGTAATAATAGGGCTAGTCATAACAGTAGTGGAGAGCAAGTATTAAGAGTAATGGATAACCATAGTCATTTAGGCTATTTTTATGGAATAGTAAGTAGTAATAAGTAGGTAAATAATAATAAATTTTTAATCAGGAGGAAAATGCACCGTTTAGGCAAAGTATTGTGACTCCTAGTGCAAAATGATAAGATAGAGGACTACCAAAATTTTATATACATGTACTAACTAGATACTCCACACATTGTGGGCGTCACAAATATTTTGATGCCACGTTGGTGAGTTCTAATTATTTTTGAAAAAACAATGAATAAAAGAAAATAGTTCTCAAAGTTAAATTTTTGGTCCGGTGAGCTCTCTTTGTCTCAGGGGTGTTCTCGAGTTTTAAGAACTGTGTCTTATGAAATAAATTAACCAACATGAAAAATCACTTCTCTCAATAAGACAAACAATTCAATTATACACAATATTATTATAATTTACACAGAAAACAAACAATAAACAAAATAAATATTTAATTTTGGATAAATCGGCTATACTAATTGGTTCAATTAAACATGTTATTAACCAAATGTACTTAATCCTAACAAATAAATTATTTAAAATTGACAAATCTTATTATTAACGCCCTCTATCGTAGAATTAACAACATTTAAAAATAAAAAAAAACTAATTTATCGGCCGTGTCTTATTGGTTTGAATTAATATAATTCAAGGTCAACTTAAAAATATTCGGGGTTGGCGTCTGTTTTAGATATTTTAAATAGTACTATTTATTTTATGAAATTACTGAGTTAATATCTCGAATCGTAACAGTTATTTAGTGAAAGTAAACAACGGAATGGCTCAAGATGCAACAATTAATGAATAGGAAAATTCTAACCTTACTTCCGAAAATCACCTCTATCAGGAATTACAGCCTTGGAAAATGGGAAAATCGGGATACGAGGTGTAGATTGGCCAGTTCTAGTTGAAAAATAAAGTAATCATTAATAAATCGATTCAATATAAAATAATTTCAGATACAACTCATACGAAAATTGTTGGCGTCCTTTTTAGAAGAAAAAAATTACAACCAGTTAACTCGTTGACGACCGAAAACATACTCTCTAGGTATTAAAATTTTTCTTAAAGATTGATATTGTCAACTTAAAAACATGAAAAAAAACCAATTTTCCTTAATTTAATTATTTTTTCGGTTAGCTTTCACTAATGTAATTTTTTTACCTTATTAACATTATATGCTTTCGGATATCTCTTTTAACATATTTTACATTAATTAAAAGATTTGGTCCCTACATATCCATCCATATCCTATTGGATAATTAGGCGTCAAGCCCTAAAAGTATTAGCATCATATCAGATAACCTGAAAATGAACTTGGGCTTGTTTGGAAAGCCTAAAAGTCCTAGCAAAACATACCTAAGTTACTTTGGTGTGAGTACTTGGGCATAAGAGCATATCAGGCAATGAAGCTTGCCACGAAAGGCCCTGCAACAATATTCACTGGACTACAACCTGTTCTGGCAATAACAGATAAGACTGCAATACGTGGTGTACTAGCGAAGTTTATCTGGAGAGATGAAATTTTGTACTTACACCAGAGCAAGATTCAAGTATTTGATATTAAGCTTGTGATTACTTAGGATAGAATGTATGTCTAATGTCTTTGTTCCTAGTTCTACTTGGATGATCGGCAAAAGTTAGCCCCCTGTTGAGAATCATCCCCACGTATTTTACAATAAAAACTCCGGGGTTTTGTTCAATGCATAGTAAAACAAACTAAATATAAATATGCTAAATTGAAATTTTACCACTAGTATAAGTGACAATATGTTTGATTACTAACCACTGTGATCAACTCCTTCAAATCTTCACAACAAAATAGTATTTCCTTAGTAGGAGTATTTAAATAATTATGGGATAGATTGTAAAATTCGACTACTTGTTGAAATATGGCGTCATTTTATCTAGACTGTACTTAGCACTAACATAAAATGACCATTAGAGATTTATAAGAGACTTTATGTGACTGGATGTATTTTTGCAGCTCTCCTTAGGTGTTATATGTCCGCATATGTGCTATAAACGTGTAATTACATGTCCTTATAAATTAATTTTTTATTCATAACAGGTTAACATTTCTGCTGTATTCTGTTTCACAATCTTCAACACCTATTGTATAAATATACAGGAGTATTGTCTGTTACCCGGGGGTAATACAATAGGCGAGTTGTTCGTCCGAAAACAGTTGAATATGGTTTTGGCCTGTGAAAATTAATAATCTGAAGCTAAAAAGGGCGAACGATAACAAAGCGATACTAGCTTTTGATGCTTTTTGTATAGAGATACTTTTATGTTATCTGGTATTATTTTTAAAATAACTCATCCTACAACAGTCTATCCGCGTGTGTAATGGATTACAATACGTATCATTGTATTACCTTGACTGAAAATAATCTAGTTCCCATAGTATTTTTGGAAAAATTCCTGTGTATTACAATCTGCAGAGAAATGTACAGTGCTTTCGAATAGTAACGAATAAATTCATTATTTCTGACGTTGAGAGTCTTTCGAAAAAATTCACTGACACCTCGATTTTGTTTTAAACAAAGGCACTTTTCTACATACCACCCATATTTGTGACGTGATCGTCATTCGAGATATGACGTCATTGATAATTTTTTTAAATGGCAACACCCAATGTCGACCATGCCAATTGAAAGAGCGTGTCATTCTACGTACACATCGTCAGAAATTATGCTTGTCTGACAGTTGTTTTAGCGACCGAGAATGTTGTTTATTACTGTCAGATAAAAACTTGAAATGGTCCTTTTTGGTTTTTCGGTATTTCTTATGGATTTCTCTAGTCAACCGAGGCATACCACAGGCACTTCAGACAACTAGCTTTACGAGACCGTTTTGCTACAACATGTCAAATCGCTGACCAATGGTTTGGAGAAGAAGGCAGACTTGTTACTATGCATACACTATATCGCTCCATTCGAACTTTTGTACTATTTTCATACTTCCTTTGGCTGCGGACGTCAACGCTTCAACTAGTACAGAAAACGGCAACATTGGGAAGCTGAATGGCAGAATGACGTCTTCAGCGACGAGTCGTGATTCTATTTAGGTCAATCGATGGTCGTAGAAGATTTGGGAGGTATTGCTTATGATAGCCCGTCACCACTGCTACGTTATGTTGATGATGTCCTACAAACCACTTTACTACCTTATCTAGATGACCGTCCACACGTCTTTTTTAGCAAGGCAATGCGCATCCTCACATTGCTCGTCGAACTATAGACTTTCACCGAGAAGCATGCGTTAATGTGGCCACTCCGTCCCCGGATTTAAACCCCATCAAACATGTGTGATATCATGGGAAGAAAATTGTCCACTTTGCACCACCCTCCACAAACTTTGGTGCAGTTAGTCAACGAAGCTCAAGTTGCTTGGAACGAGGTGCCACAAGCAGATGTCGGCCATCTCATTTTGTCGATGCCCAGACATGTACAGGAGTGTACTCTGCTGCGGGGTCGCCAAACACATTATTAACTTTTTTCCGTGTTTCAAGTTAACAATATTTCTTGGAAATGTTATCGTTTCATTTTTGATCACATTGCCAAAAAATCAAATTAAACAAAGGATTCGTTCTTGGTGTAACACATCTAATGTCACAGAGTATATTTTGCAAGCATTTTAGAAAACTTAATTCGGTGATTTCCTATATTAATTTAATATTAAAACATTTAATATCGGTTTCTATATAATAAAATTGTTCACGCTTTAGAAAGTACTTAATTCGGTAAATTACACTGAGTGTATCTACATGTAATTAAGTACTCCTTAAACGGATATCCTACAATACTTTCAGTTACTTTTAGAGATTATTAAGTGAATGTAAGACAATGAACCTTTGAAAATGTAATAGTAAATCAAATAGTCTTGACGTTTCAAATAAGAAATAAACCTACTTTCAACACAATATCTTGGCGCATTTCATTAGTTGCTAAAACACTTTAAAGGAAATTATAACACCACGCTACGTGGAGAAAGTAAAGTAGTCTTAATAAGATTATTACGACATAGCGTATAATTACCGCTTTCAGCAAGCGTGGGATATTAATCTTTAATCTTCTCAGTAAGTGGGTTACCCGGTTTAGATGTATTTCCGTTAATTAAACTGCCAATTTGGTCTCAATTAAAATGTGAATATTCGATTGATAATTAACTGTCGCACTTGTATCCATCGGGTGTTAAGTTTATAATGAACACGCTATTCGTTAATTTTGAATTGATGTTTAGCTGATAATTACGTATAATACACTTAACAATTACGAAAAAGTAGAGCGGTAATTAATTTATGTACGTTACAGTATTATATGTTCTCCCTTACCTGTTTTTCGTCTGGAATTTCAAGAACATTGTCTTTTATTAGCAGATATTTATTGGACAGCAGCACTAAACTACTTTTCTGTGAACGTTTAGCTTTATCTGGTTCGTGTTTATTGTTTAGAATACATGATTGATTGACTAATTGAATGATTGGATCTATTGTATTATTCCTGCTTTGATTTCGTTTTACTCAAACAGGTTAGTCTCGGCGATCACGTTTAAGAGCCTATTCGGTAAGTGTTTCTCCTGCGCTTTGCATAGGAACCGTTCGTTGACTAACTGCTGCGCATCCGAAGAGAATAGTTGCTTCCACCTCCTCATTACAGAGTCTGCACAAGGTTTCATCTTTATAGATCCCGATCTTATGCAAGTAATCCAAGTACATGGTTCTAATTTAATTGGCGTCCTTTTACCGTCCACTCATTAATTGCACTACGTACTGCACTCTTGGTGATAGCTAGATCTGGGTTCGATCCAATGAATTTCATTTGGGAGCTTCCTTCTTTAGCTGGTCTGCAGTTTTATTGTACGATATACCCATGTGCCCCAGTATCCACATCAAGTGGATTTTGTTGTGTCTGTTTGTAGACACTCCCATTACTAGTTTGAGGCTATATCATAAGATGCTAGAGCCGTTAAGGCTGCCTAACTAGCAGAGAGAAGGCAAATCGTTTCCCATCGCGGTTGGCGACGAAGACTTTAACGCATAGGGTTGTGTAGCATATATTTCTATTTGAAATACGGTGGTGTATTGCCCAAATACTTCACATGCTTTATAAGCCTGGATTTCCTCATAGATCCCAACGCCGGAATTAGTACCTGCTTTTTTGACCTATGTGTGCATCAGCTTTCCGTTCTTGGTTTTCTATCTTTACCATTTCTCCACTCATCTCAATTTAAAAAAAACTTTGTACGGTTTACTATAAGAGATCCTGGTAGCTGCTATGTTACTGCCTATATCAACAATCGGGTTTCCTACTACTGTTTTTATACTGGTGTGCTCCTGTGTTGCTTCAATTTTCGACCAATCAAAATTAATCCTTTTATGTCACATGTATCAGGATATCCAATCAACATTTGATTATACTGATAACTACCCCGGAATGTTATCACTAGCGATAACACCCCGGCTGTCACCTGACTGAATGTCATATCACTGCTTATGTAAAACTTTTGACAGTTTCAAATTTAATTTTCGATTTCGGGAACTAAATTGTGAAAATATAGATAAATTGGAAACAAATTCAGCAACTTCTGCAAGCTCATTTAGTTTCTCAAATTGTACTTTCAATAATTGTTCTTTTAATAAATAAATGTTAACGTTAATTTAAAAAGCCAAAAATTTTCTGACCAAATATCCCACGGACAGAGATAAATCCTCATAATTTTATTACTTTCCTCTAGCACGTTTCTTTAGGTAACATCCCTCCGCCTCCGGCGTCGGGATGTTACCAAGCAACGTGCTCTCGGAAAGTAATAAAATTATTTCGTGATTATCACTGTCCTAGGGATATTACTACTGATAATCGTTATTGGATTGTTTTGTTACTTCTATTTGATTTTCTAATATTTCTGTTTGCATTTAGTGATTCTTTGATGAAATTGTAATAAGTATGTATGTACCTAATCAGAAAATTCTCTCCATCATCCGGCATAGATTTAGATAAAACTTCGTAGCAGAACTTGATGAGCAGTATTCATTGCGCCTTATATATTTTCTGTTTTAACCTGTTATCCTTTTGGCTAACATTCGAATTGTAAAAATCACCCTCGTCAATTTTTGGTTTAGTGCCATTTATAATATTGTTTGTTGTGTTTATGGTAGTGCTAGATGCTACGGTTTTGGAAGTTATGCTGCTTAGGTATATGAATTCCACAGCAACTTCTGCTACATGGTTTAGTCTGTATATATGTATGTACATATGTGTTCAATGGCTTTGTTGTATTACTACGTCAATGTTTCCAATTCCGTCTTATTAATCCAGATTCCCCACTACAGTCTATCACCCCGCTGATTACCCAGCTAGCAACTTCTGTTGACGTGCTAATTGTACAGTGTTGGCCATAACCAAAGTGCCCTCCATTACGCGGTTGTAATTAAAGCCTAATAAAACAACATAAAATATTTAATATGTTTACATTTATTGTTTATTTATTAGTTCACTATTAATAAAACTATTCAACAGTTTTAATATAAAACGTGCAAACGAAAAATTTACATAATAATTAAAAATAGGTTGGAAAAAACTAAAGCACCCCTTTACTTCTTTCAAAAACAGCACTTTTGTCAGATCGAATGCACAATATTACTGTAGTGCACGTAAAATGCCACACTAGCGACCGCAACCAACAAAATAGACAAATGTATAGATGCGATCATTGTTCGTTAGTATTGCAGAGTTTTGCATACGGGTAAGACGATAAAAATGGCAAGAAATACATATTCAATTGAATTTAAAAATAAAATTATTAATGATTGGAAAAGCGGTTTATCCAGACACAAGAAGTAAAAAATATTCGGTATACAGATCAGTGATATCCCAGCTAATCAAAAAATGTCAACAGACCGGTCGCATTTCTACTATACATACGGGCGGAAGGGCACGAAACACTACAAGAGAAGACGATTCGCGGATTAAAAGACAAATTCGAAATGATTCCACTATTTCTTCGAATCAATTGAAAAACCCATTAAATTCACCAATTCGTGCGAGAACGATTAAAAGACGAGCAATTGAAGCCGGGTTATTCAGTCGACGACCTGCACGAAAGTCTTTTATTTTGTCTAAAAACAGAACAGCCAGGCCTCAGTTTGCCAAAGCTCATCTCGACTGGACAGGCCAAAAATTGAAAACTGTATTGTTTTCTGATGAATCAAAATATAATTTTAGAGATTCCGATGAAATGAGGTGAGTAAGAAGACCAAAAGGACAACGATTGAATCCTAAATATTGTATCGCAACTACCAAGTATGTACTTATGGAGGAGTAAATGTTATGGTCTGGGGATGCTTTTCTGGGCAAGGAATCGGACCGATCCACCGAATAGAGGGAATAATGTATTGTCTCATGTCATTGACATTTTAAAAGATATAATGTTGCCGTATACCAATGATCCGAAGCATACGCCTTAACATTGTAAACCTTGGTGGTAGGCAAAATGCTATAGATGTTTTAAAGTGGCCTGCCTAATCTCCCGATGCGCAATCCTATTGAGAACCTATGGGAGATCGTAGATATGAAAATTCATAGAGAAAATTGTACTCGTACAATAAAAGTGGCATTATGTGAAAGTGTTAAACAAGCATGGTACAACATATCAATGTCAGATGTTATTGACAACTTGATATCTTCGATGCCAAAAAGATGTGCAGCCGTTAGACAAAGTAAAGGATTTGCTACAAAGTATTAAGAAATTTCTGATTTAAGCAGGGGGTGCTTTAGTTTTGTCCATCCACTTTTGAGTTATTATACACATTTTCCGTTCACAATTTTTATATTAACACTGCTGAATAATTTTTGTTAGGTTTTGCAAATGCTATAATAATAAGTAAATTGAAAATATAAATATATTCAAATTTTTATAGTGTTTTATTAAAAAATTAATCACAATCGTGGAAGGGGGTGCTTTAGTTTTGGCCATACTGCATTATTTGTAAATTATGACTTATAAATATTATCTGTATAGATACTATGAATAATAATAATTCAAGCAATTTGTTTTTCACGAGCCAATCAATCTGTTGCAAGTTAAATTCTCTTTTCTTACAAAACTTCAAACCATATCTAGCACATAAAGCAATTGAACGAAGCAACGTACAAACTACAGTCAGCCCAGAAAGTGTCCATACACTACTTTTTTTTTGTTTTGTCTTATTATTTAAATTTAAGGAGAAAGATGTATCTGTCGTGTAGGTATAGGCAATCCCCTTAGGAGTAATTTAAAAATTTAATTAAAAACTTTATCTGAAACGCTTTATATGAATACTGACGAATCAGACGAGACACTAGCTACTTTCTATTTGTAAACTTCTGGATCATGATTTTCAAATCAGGAAGGGGATTACCGATCATGATCACAAATCTTGTTGTAGTGGGAATGAATCACAACTTCAATTTTTTTTTAAATAGAACATGATTTCTCTGATCAAAGCCGGTGACCAAAGACTTATTAGTGACAAAAATTACATCAAAGGAGTCTTTATACACTAATATATACATACATTCATACATACATATTTCTTAAAAGCTAATATTTTCAACATATGCCAGTTGCTTGAATGATGGCACTAAGCTTTTTTGGAATATTTAATACTAGCTTATTCATAGCTTCTGGCGGAATGCTCTTGTATTCTTTTCTTATATGATTTTTTTAGTTCTTTTTTGGTTCCAACCTGCTGCTTTCTAAGCAGACATTATATCATATACTTGATAATTGTTGAACTTGATCTTGTAAATTCTTTGTTCTGTCATCTTTGATTGTTCATAATCACAATTCTTCCCACAGGTGTTCCATTGGATTCACGTCCACGATGATTGTGGTGATGTGTGGAGTTGCCGGCGAACACTATATGTAGGTCATTCGCTCATGGACAAACTTAGTAGTGTGTTTGGGGTCATTATCTTGTTGGAATAAATAACGCTCCTTCCAACCCTAAATTATGAACGCTTGAATTTAAGTTGTTTCTTAAAATATTTTAATAGATATGTTGGTCGATAATACCGTTAATGAAAACTAAATTTCCTACTCCGTTGGCTGCCATGCACTCCTACAATTAAACATCACCCCGTTAAAACTTCACTGTCGGACAAACATTTTCAGAATTTTGTCGCGTGATCTTGATAATTCGTTAGTGATTTAAACTCTCCATCCGGAGCAGACTGAAAATCTATCACATCTACCTGCCCTCGTGTGTTAAAATCTTTTGAATTATCGGCTGAGTTACTATACCTTTCTTTGGCACTGCACGTTTCTTTTCACAAACAGAGCACAGGTCAACAAATAGCTCAATGGGTTTCTTTGGAATATAAAGCCTGTTTTTAATATGTTGAATCATTTTTAGTCGGTCACCATGTCCGACAGTTTTATGAACTTCCTTTAATATTTCAAAATACTTTTCCATTGGAATTAATAATAGTAGGATCGTCGACACATTTCTCTTGAATATAAGATACTCCTCATCCGCAGTTTCTATAATGTCGTGCTTGGATAGCCAGTAATAGTCCATAGACTTCTTTCGTGTAGTCACCCTACTCTCCTTTATTTGTTTTATAACCTAAAAATTAAGCAGAAATTATGCTGGGCTGTTTGGGACATTTTGCAAATGTATGTAGAATAATATCAGTTCGAAAAACAAATACAAAAAAATTAGTTAGCATAGCATATTTAATTAAAATAAGTGAATAACGATATAATTTGAGAGTAAAGCACTAACCTGTGAAATACGTTCCAAACTCCATGGTTTTTTTTTTACATTTTACTTGGTATTTGCGTGACTTGCGTAGTACTCGAGTACTTTTTTATCGTAAACTATTTTATTATCACTTTCTTCCTCATTTATTAACGAATAATTAATTTTTTCATTGCGAGAAACAACATTGTTGTCAGCGGTCGCCATGCTGATATATAAATAAAGCTCTTCCAGCGCTTCTAACGGTAGTTAATGTATAACGATTTTACGATATGATCAAATAGTTTTGACCATTTCATGAAGTAGCTGCGTTTTTAGTTGAACATATCGACAAACGATTTCTTATCATTGATCTGGCCTAGGAACATCATGATGTGGCCAATGGACAGTGAAAGATTTCATGAAATTCTCGAGCATTTCATGATGTGGGCAATTCTACGATAAAGCCACGACATAAATTAAGTAAAAGTTGCGATGGAAAATGGACCAACATTTATATCCAAACTAAAATATATTATTATATTTTTGAAACAATGCATTTTTGAAACAATGCACTCCTATGAAGCATAATACAATTTCAATAGTTCAGCAACAATTTTCATTCGGAAATCGAAGCAGCTTCATCATACGCCGATTTCTAATAAATACTAACGAAAAATACACTGTCAGCAACGAAACAATGTTCCTTATTTACTTCACAATAACAAGAAAATTAACGCAGGACGTCAACTACTGCGATAACAAAGGAAGGAAGAGACCGGAATGATAATAAAGGCATAATAACGACGAACTATCCTTAGTGTTTTAATAAACATTGCGCTGCACATTTTGCATTATCTATTATTCTACCTCGGCGGCATACCTCCTGTTCTCCCCGCCCTTGATGTTTTCTCCCATAGCATGCTCTCGCATTCCTTTATTTCCACCAACCGTAAAATTATAGTCGGCCAAAAAGAGTAGAATAGAGAATTTATTCTCACGGCTGTGTACCTCCATTATTTATAATATGTTTTCTCCTAGAAGTAAAATTGCAACAAGCTGCACGAGAAATTATAAATTTCTGATGTATGTATATTCCGATTGTAGGAGTAGAAGATAGTTTCTTTTTAAACATTTAGCATTACGAGCTGAAAGGAAAATAAAAGAGGAGAGCTTATTATTTAGTGAAATTACCTTCGGATTATATGCTAATAGAGTCTTTAGCGGTTTCGATGGCAGGTTTCTTCCGTAACACCTCTCGCTCGTTTGAACGTACATATGCACGTTATCGTAGGTAAACTGACAAAAGTTATTGTGGTAATTACAGCACTTAATTCAAATTTCTTATAACAAACCTTTTCAATTGCTAAACCTCATTTCAACTCTATTTCGGAGGATTTAAACATTACTGAGCTACTACCTTGCGCTAATTGTACGTTATGTAGGTTAAAACCTTATTGATATTAACATGTTGAATGTCCAAACAACCCCATAGTAATGCTGAATTACTATTAACATGACTCTAAATGAGAGGGTTCTCTGTTCGCTTAGTTTATTTGTATGCTACAAGAAGAAGAAGAAGATGATGAAAAACCTGGTACAGTTGCCCAATTAAGCGCGTTACTATTAAATTATCGTTCGCCGGATACTACATTGTAAGCTGCTTAAATTCGAACTTTGAAAACTTAATTATTCAACTGTACGGGGGTTGCTACATGCTACTATTAATAGTACGAGCTTTTGGGTGCACGTCTGCCGAGGACACGGTTTCATATACATACATATTTAAGGGTGGTGAAGTTGCAACAATAGGTTACGCTGTACCTAGCTTACGAAGGCTTTTACTCTTTACGGTTGCGACCCGGCTGTTACCTAGACGGGTCGCTTAGCCTTATTAGTGAGGTGTTTACGTGTAGATACTCGGAAAACATGATTTTGTTTTGTTGAATGTTAATTTCCCCGTTTAGTGGCAGGTGGCGCACACGTAACGTATATGGGACATAATTGCGACACTATGTGTTATTCAGAATGTCGGGCGTGAAAGCTGTTATAATTGAGCAGACTTTACTTGCCAGCAACTAATTTAATTTGATCAAGATTTTATTGGGTTGGCATTTTGTGTTGATAGAGTTATGAGTTTCATGTCGTATCTTATTTAGAGCTGCTATATTTGTATAAAATATCTACATATGTCGATTTATTTAGAACATACCTGGGTGCCTATTCTTGAAAGTGAGGAAGTGACTTGATCGTGCGAGAGAAACGGTGATCACATCCTACGGTCAATTCTCCTACTGCTCCTAATCCGTATTCTTGAAACTAGGCGATAACGCAGTCCGATACTATTCCTACACGCTCCGTATTATCGGTGTTGCCATATATATTTTGTGTCAGTTCTAAAAACGTTTGCTTAATTTAAAATATCCCGCCCCAAATTATAGGTATTAAGCATTATTAATAGTAGTTCTAGTTTATAATTTCTAGTTATTTGTCGCAGGTACAATCTAAATACATTTAATAAACGTATTTAATTCATTCATTATTTACCCATTTAAGATGTTTCTGTTATTTCATTGTAACACACAATATTTCTCTGATTATCTACATTTTCTTCAAACACTAATTACAGAATTTCAATATTGTTGTGATACTGATAATTGAATAATACACAGGCTTCACATTAAACAACTTTTAATCTGATGAAATCCGAAAATGTATAACAATCTTCAGTAGAACAGTCACAATGTATTAATTATAGATTTGATTACAATAATTTACTTATTGCTTCTATAGCAACTTGCTAAAACTGTTGATAATATGTTTCAAATACATGGTTTATTCACACGCTAATTACAATTAAATGAAAGTGAAATAACATAGTACATTAATGAAGTTAAAAAGAATGTGGTTAATTACTGTGTAAAAGAAATGTACCTACTCATATTTTACAAGGTTGTAACAAATGATAATTGTTTAACATAAATTTTGTTCAGTTTTATAACAATATCATTTATGTTTAATTTCCTATTTCTAAGGATTCTCACTTTATTTTATATCTTTCTTCATTTATGTTATATTACTTACAATAGTTTAACTTCAAATAATTTTATTTCAATTTGTGTTCTTGGTACTTAGTATTTACCAACGTATATAACAATAACGTTAATTAGGTTGTACCTTCATTTTCCGATGACCGATAATATAAAGAAATAAAAAGACCATATGAAAATCAAACATGCGAAATAGTAAATTTAAAATGAATGTCTTAAAACCGACGTGAAACAACGTACACAAACTTCTATCTCTTATCATCGCTCACTTCGCACGCATTAATTCCATCAACTTTCTTCGCTTCTCCTACTCTCGACCAAGAGAAGTAAATTCTCTCAATTTTCAGTAGATGTGAAAGCGCATGAATTTCAAGAATACGGCTTTTTAAAAATTGAGAGAACCACGCCCACTGTTCTCACAAAAATCGTGCGAAGTGAGTGTTCTCTCGACTCAAGAATAGGGCCCCTGAAATAAGACATTTCAATAGTTTATAATTGGTTATTACATGTTTTAGCAGTATTTCTTATAGCACTTGTTTTTAATAAGTAGCAAAGAAAGATACAATATGTGCTTTTCACTGTAGATTCTTTTGTAACGTATACTGCCATTAATTAATTAATATTGTTTCATTAAGGGCCTTTTGTGCGATACCTTTCTCCTCTCTTGAAAGAAATGCTGATGCTCGTACTGTGATCATAGCCATGTATAGTTATGCTATTATTGTAGTTACTTGGCTCAAATGTTGTCTTTGGTACGTAGATTATTAAACATGAGATCAGGTAATATTCCAGAAGAACCTAAGTCACCTACCCCAAACTTTTCTGCAATTAGTGTTTTAACTGGGGGCAATCCATTTTTTCTGTAGACCTGGGTGTCTTGTTTAGTCAGAATATCCGTCTTATTTACAAGGGGAACCCCAGGTTGTCCGACAAGGATCTTGATGACTCTCAACTACGTTATATAGGTTGTGCATCTGTTGTGCGTTCTTTTTACATTCTTAATGTCAGTGTCCACATAAGTAAGCGTGCGTAGCGTTGTCGACTGGATCCACGCCTACCGTTTGATTCCTGCCGGTGCAGTTTCTTATTGTGCACAATGATAAAAACAATGATATTTTCCGCTCCTACCTTCGTGTCAATGATTATACGCGTGGCTTGCGTCAAAATTATTAGTAGAGGAGGGAACATTTTCTTTTCGATGTTAACGAAATGTGGTTCCCCGTGTTAGTTATGTGACCTGGAAAGCTGTCATTTGTAAAATGGGCCTGGTGCTCGTCGACTTTATCGCGTTCTAACGTAGCGACGGAAGAAATTGATACGAAATCAACTAATTTCGTTATACTATTCGTTTGTGAAATGGTGTGCATTGAAAAAAAATCCGTCAGCAGGAATTGAACGCGAGCCACCAGGGTGGTAGCCGTAGATCCAGTCCACAGCGCTACGCACGCTATATTAACGATATAAAAAGAATGCGTACAACGAAGTTGATTTTTTTCAGAAACTAGGGCGCGTCAGGATAAAAGCTCATATCTGGGCACTCAGGAGAGATCCCTTTCTCTATAACATAGTTGAGACCCATCAAGATCCGTGTTGTACAACGCTGGTGTTCCATTTGTTAGTTTAAGTTAGTTTCTGTAGTTTCTGAAATTGCGCAAATGCAGAAAAGTTTCTCCATCTTATCAGAATGTACAATTGTTGTTGGTATTAAGATTATACTTCTAATTCTTTAGATTAATCCATAACTATCTGTTATTGCCTGCTCCTGTAGGCATTCATATTCTCTGCAAAACAAGAATTTTCAGGCACTAGCAAAGTTCCTATGATGATGTAACTTTCTGTAAAAATTTATTGAATCACAGTTTCTGTGTAAATTCATTGAATGCTCTTAAGTACACTAGTTTCTCTAATGGAGTAGTTCTTATATATTTATGTATGTAGTAGTAAGGTCTTTGCTCTAAAATCCAAAGCTCACGGAATAGATTAACGATTGATGAACTAAACAAATAAAACCGATTATTGGTCTTATTTGTCGTTCTTAGCATCATAAATTGTTGATTTAAATCCGACAATAGTTATAGAAGAAAACTTGTTTCAAACTTAATTTTCTTTTTTCTGCTTTAAACAAAAAACACCACAAAATTGAAAGTAGGGTTGTTTTAGTGCATTAAACTCAAATACCTATAAATTTTCAACCAGTTTTTTTTAATCATTGATGTAATCCCAATTTCATTATCAACAACTTTGTCATCTATGTATCTAATCTAGTGGGCAAATTGTCAATGCCGTATCAATAAAGATCAATTGGCTTTTGAGCAAATTATATTCAAATTTGCAACTCTTTTGCTACTTAGAAAGTGTTGAGCCAATCGGAAGAATTGGAAATCCGATGGTGCAACATCGGGCGAATAAGGTAAGAAGTACCTCCCATCCAGGAGTACCTTGCAGTGTTGCAGAATGACAGCGTTTCTATTTACAATCGCTGGTCACTTTTCAATTAAAGATTTATTAACATAATCCAGTTGTCCATACAAAGGTCTGTTCTGGTTTCCGCACTGCAAAACAAACAACACCACGAATATTCCACGAAAACACCAAAAAAGACCCTTTTTTGAATAAACATGGTTTAGCAGTACTTCGTGGCGATTCATTTGTAGAGAGCTGCTACCTTTTGCGTTTTGGATTAGCATAGAGGATCCACTTTTCATCTCCGGTGATCAAGTGATCAAAAAATGCTTTTGTATTGTGCTGTTCAAGCAATAAGTTGCATGTGGTGGATCGATTAGCTCTGCTTATTTTTCATATCTGATGCGTGATCGTAGAACAAGAATGATTAGGTCTCTTTAACAATTGCTCGATTAACTGACTGGAATTTACTTTCACTTTCGCTCTTAGTCTTTAAAAAACGAGCTGAGCTATTTTATTAGTCTATTGCGGATCTCTATTATCTAGATAACTCGGTCCAGCTCTGCCTTTTTGATGAGCTTATCTAGCTTTGACGGGATTATCTTCATGTAGCTAGTCAGTCTGACTAGTCCCTCGCATTCACATAGAATGTGCAGCGAGGTCTGTTCTTCCATCTGGCAGAATCTGCACATAGTATTTTCCGTCAGATCACGGTTGCTCATACGTCTATTTGGTCTACAGTGTTCTGTTAGTAGCCTTACAATTGACTTGACAGTTTTCCTACCTCTGGTCAGCACGCCCTCTGTAAATTTGGGCATGTATTCTTTAATGAATTTATTGCCCTGTTTCTGTCGTAAGAAGTTTCTCCACCATTCTGGAGCTTTATTCGCCGACCTTTTCGCAATGGTTTTTCTTTTAGTAGCTCAACATGATGGCATAGGTCCTATGAATAGCTTTGGACAACCCCTCCTTACTATCGTGTTCTGGCGTTCAAGGTAGGGTCACCTTACAGTGCTTTCCTAGGTCGTTTCTTGCGCAGGTGCAGTCCTATATTAACTGTCACGTGATCCTAGTAGCGCCAGCGCTTTTATCACAGCTTGGTTGTCAGTGGAAATTGCTATGGGTTTATGCCTTGTTCCTTGGTATTTCTCTGAAGCAGTGGTGTATAGCAACTGTTTCGGTCTGGAAGACTTCAGTTACCTGCTACAAGCTTATATTGATTTCGATTTTTGGTCGAATCCGGAAAATTCCGGCTCCGCTAGCCTCACGGCTTTCAGTCCCCTTAGCCTTCTCTTTCTTGTAAAAGTGACAATTTTTTATGGTCTTAAGAGATAGCTCTTCTTGGTTGCACCAATTATTCACGGTATTTATGGCTGTTTTCATTCGTTCGGAAATCAGTTCTGCATATTTTCCTTTCACTACGGTTGCTAGGTCGTCCGCGTAACCGAGGCTGTAAAAGCCATTGCCAGTCAACTCGCCTAGCAACTCGTCAACTAGGTTTACCCTCAGCAGAGGTGACAGTATTCTTCCTTGTATACAGTCCCCTCCTGGCCATGCCAATAGGGTGGCTTCGTCTATTGCGCATATTATGATCCTGTTGTCAAGACTAGCCTTTACACATTGGCAAAGTGTGGGTCCGATTACTCTTATTGCTTCAGGAAACTTTACACAATAATAGGAAAATCTGCTAATTTTGCTGGCCAATTGATGGAGTAACTCTTGCCTATTCTCTTGCACCAACCTTCGCGTTTAAGATAATATCTTTTACTATTAGACGTTATTATTCCAATTATATTTCTGGTTCCAAACAGATTTAAAATTAATAATCTTGATTATTGTAGAGTCAATAACAAAATACTGCCTCCATATTAAAATCAACAAGTTTTAAATTGGCACTAATTTGATTTTATAGAAATTCATTGGTTTGTTAGTATAGCAAAACGTTTTTACTTATTCCTAAGCCTGTCACTGTTGGATATATTATTTCGTAACCATCTCATTTCGCTTTTGTAAATTATTTTTAATCTTTATTAAAGCACGATGCCGAATGTCTCGTATATGGATATACAGATTGAAAGATCACATATGCTTCTCCGTTACTGGCATTACATCTGATACATTGCGCTATTTAAGATGAGAATAAAAATATGTAGGAATGTGTGCCAACTGATTTGATAATCAAGGTTTGGCACAGTTACTCACGCCGTATAAAATCGGTCTATCACAACTGGGTGGCTCAACGTCACATAAAAGATAGTAAATGAACAATATGGTGGGTAATGGTCGTTTGACGTTACGTTTATTCAGTTTCCACAAAGTTGGATAGAGAAAAGGAGATCTGAGCAGTTTTCTATATTTTCATTTATACTCAACTCAACTTTATATTATCTCAACACGCTTTACCAGAAAAAATAAATTATTTGACATTTTTAAAGAAAGATTTATTTACATTAATATATTATGCAACGCAAATAATATACTGCTGTCTTGCTCTGAATTCCAGTGTCAAAGCACACGAATGGGGATCTCAAAAGGAGATCTTCAAAGGCACATCATATAAATATGTATAAACAAAACAAAATACTCCTTTAGGCTTTATTTAAAATGTACAGTAGTATTGGAAAGAAACATTTTCTTGTATCGGCTCAAAGTAAACATCTTAACCCTTAAACCCGCGCGTATGGCGTACTGAGTACGCCAACCGTAAAAAAACTGATGGAGGTAGCACACCGCGTGTCGGGGAGTGTTGTTCCTTTAAGTACCCTTTCAATTAATCGTGTTAAACCGAGGTAATAGGTCGGTAGTGATAGAAACTAATTTTAAAAATATTTTAATTAAAAAAACGCTTTAGCACCCAGTACGACAACGTGCGACATGTGCGAGTAAATTCTATTTTTTTAATTTTTGATGCCATTTACACGTATCCTTTCAACTTATTTATTGTTAGAACACCTTTTGACACTAATGAAATTAGGAATATGTTAGAAAATGAGTCGGATGAAGAATATCTAGAAGACACAGATTCAGAGAGTGACGATGAGTATATCGTAACTAGTGACCACGACTCCGATACAGAGCAAGACGCAGACTTGGAAACCGAAGACCAGGAGGGGGATTCGCAACATTTTGTAGGGAAAGATGGAACAAAATGGGCAAAAAAATCTTTGAGAAGTAAATTCGCCAGAACGCCCACCAGAAATTTAGTAAAGGTAACGCACATGGCTGTAGTTGTATTCGCCGGCAACCATAATTTATAACATCCTAAATGAATATTCAACAACCAAATATTTCAAACAGTAATTCCTTTACAGATATCGGCAAAAATCAGTAATAGAACAATGTACGCCAACGCGCGGGTTTGATGTTCAAAATTTGACGCGCGGGACTAAGGGTTAAGAAGCTATCATCCGTAGATCCTTCTACTATCGTACGAAGTTATATGAGAAAACAGTGAACTTTCTAAAGCATAACGTGTCTAGTTTATTCACATGTATGTAAATGTATCAATAGAAAACTGTTCTAAACCCTCCAGTGGCCATTTGATGCATTTTTAATTAAGTATTAACAGGATAAGTTTCGTAAGAAGTTATCAGAGTTTCCACTATACTTTAGCTGCAATCGTTAAAAATGCAAGACATCGAGCTACTTATTCTGTCCGATCATAAAATAACAGCCCTTCGAAGAGGTTCTGCAATCTCGGTAAGCTGGGTGGATTTCGCCTACAAATCGAGCAGGACTTTCGGATAACGCATGGCAGCCAACTAAACTAGGGATAAACCGATTTTTCTAGGATAAGTTTCTCCATTCCCCAATAGTGGCGTTTTGCCAGTTATTTCTAGCAAAGCTTCCATTACATTTTCATTTATTTAGAGCCCAAAACATTTTTTTTGTGTTGTACACTAAACCTTAAATGTATACATATACATATACAGTGTAGCGATAAAGTTTGGAACCAAGTTCTTATTTGATTAATACAAATTAAAAAGAAAAAAATCTCGGACAGGTCAATTTTATTTTCGTGAATGACAGCTTTTAGCGTACAAATTTTAGTTGTAACATCATTTGTTTTTCCGCGATGACATCGCCATTTTTTTTTTCTGACAACCCTCATTTTTTTTTTAGTTTTTGAAAGTTGTACTCACCACTTGAATAATGATCTAAAACAAACTACCTTGCATAACAGTTTTCTCGAGAAAATGTCACATTTTTCCAATAAAATCAAATTTTATATTTAACAACACGACCGTCTAGAAAGCAAATAAAAACATAAAACAATCTAGTAAATTACAACAACGTTTATCTTAAATGTTCGAACTGTAGTCCTTCTGTCTGACATTCTCCGACACGAGTGTAAATACTTTGAACTCTACGATTAATCATATCAGGGCTGATTTGTGCCATTTCATCGCGAATTGTTTGCCGCAAATCTTCCAAATTATCAGGTCGATTAATGTAAACCCTTGATTTCAAATAACCCCATAAAAAATCTAATGGTGTTAGGTCAGGAGAACGTGGTGGCCATTCAATTGTGCCTCTTCTTCCTATCAATCTTGACGTTCAGATATCTACGTACATCTTCGGCAAAATGGGCAGGCGCACCATCTTGCTGAAACCAAATACTCGGATGGGCCACATCTGCATTTTCATTATTTGGAAAGAGGGCTGCCAGAGCTGGCACCACCTCTAATTGAAGAAGGTTTAAATATCGGCCACCAGTTAAGTTTCCATCCATACAGAAAGGCCCTAAAAGCTGTCGTCCTATAATTCCTAGCCAAACATTTATTTTGTATCAGCGTTGGTTGTTGACTTCCTGAGTCCAGTGAGGATTTTCCCGTAACCAGTGCCTGCAGTTGTGGCGATGTACAGTTCCGTTGAGATGAAAAGTAGCTTCATCAGAAAAAAATAATGTTATTTAACAAATTGGGATTCTCATCACATCGCAACATCAATTCCTCGCAAAACTCTAAACGGCGGTCTGGATCATCCTCATTTAATTCATGTGTGTATTAGCTGTAATTTGCATGGGTGATACTTTTCTTTTTTAAACAATTTCACACTAGCAGTATGGTGTAAGTCGTTGTTTAGGGCCAGTTGTCTGGTAGACGCATGAAGATTTTCCTCAGCTTCAAGCAAGACATTCAACATTGTTTCTTCGTTTACTTTAGGTCGACCTTGCCGAGGCAAATCTTTTACAAATCCATGTTCCATAAATTTTGCAACTATTTTACTAACTGTAGATCTTACCATTGGAAGTTTATCAGGATGCCCTTGATTGAATAACTCACATACTTTTGTATGAGTTCTTTGCCTGTCACCGTACCCAATCATCATTAAAATTTCTATTCTTTCACGTACAGTGAAATATGCCATTTTTACAAAACTTAATGATTTTGAAATTTTATTTGTAAGAACGTCAGTATCACGCTACAAATGTCAATAAACATTATTAAGCTTGGTTATGCAAGGTAGTTTTTTTAGATCATTATTCAAGTGGTGGGTACATCTTTCAAAAACTAAAAAAAACGAAGGTTGTCATTAAAAAAAATGGCGATGATGTCATCGCGGAAAAACAAATGATGTTACAACTAAAATTTGTACGCCAAAAGCAGTCATTCAAAAAAATTAAATTTACCTGTCCGAGATTTTTTCTTTTTAATTTGTATTAATCAAACAAGAGCTTGGTTCCAAACTTTATCACCACACGGTATATCAATTATACTTGTTGTATTCTCTCATCATTTTACTCCGGAGGTAACCCACACACTCGGTTTCGATATTTTGAAATTTCATAGTCATAAAATCTTATTTAGTTTTTACATGTTTTGTTAACGGTCACTTTCTTATCAAAAATTTTAGAAAGCTACGGCTTAAATTTGAGGCAGGTAGTGCAGGAGAATTTGATTTGCTGAGAAGATTTACCGATGTATGTACCTACACAGTTACGTAGGATGTATTACCACCACATGTGGAGCTCTGTGTAAACTCTCTCTTGCCAATTCTATCATTATATTCAGAATTAGTTTTAAATAAAATTTTAGCAGAATTCTACCTCTAATGGAGGAATGGCTCAGACAGATTCATAAGTACAGTTACTAGAAAACGTAATTGTCCGCTTTTTCTCAATGAGAATGCTTATATTAAAAGAAATATCATTTATTGAAAGAAATATGTTAAAATTTTCAAAAGTCTTCGTCCATTTCATTGAAGTCGTATAGAACGAAATTATCGCCTTTTACCAAGAAAATAATAATTGGACTGTACAAATTACAAAAGTCAACTAGAAGTTGCAGAATTGATTGTAAACAGTCTATAACTGTTTAGGCTAGTGTGTCAGAGTCCCCGTATCTTGGTTCTAAAACTACATACATGTAGTGTTACAATTAACGGCAAAATATTCTAAGGACTATAATACGAGGGATGGGTAGCGAACAAGCTGGAAAGGAAAGAAAAACACATCAGGTACACTGGAACAACCTTGAAGGGCAGTTACACAGCAAACGGATGATTGGACCATTCCAGCATTTAGCAGCAGGTATGCTGGAATGGTCACACAGGCTATTAAATCTAGCAAAAGGGACTAACTTGTTTATGTAAAGAAATTCACTGTACACTGAATAGTACAATAGGCTATATGCAAGGTTGTTAAGCAGATTATGTAAAGACCTGGCCCGTACCCAGTGTTGACCAGACCGTCTAGAAGCTGTTATGAAATACGCTGATAAGCTCAAAAAAATATGGAAATAAGTAATACCATATTCCTTGGGAATATAAAATTTGCGTTTCCTTTGGAGGTCAACGACTGCGAGGCAAACATATACTGTCCACAATAGATTATACAATTTGCTGAGAAATCGCGATTTCATTGCAATGTTGATGTTTAACTGGTTTAATTTACAAATCGCATTAGTAAGAGTATAAGTGGTTGTATATAGACATACATAGTTGTAATATTCAATTTACTGGCATTCATTGTATACTTTACATTTATTCTACTATGTGAATGCCGAGAGACAACAAATCCGCTCATTCTCATGAACGCACGCAATTTCAAACGGACCTCATTTATAAAATGGCCCTTATTATATCTTTGTTTACATAAAATATTGTACTTACATGTTATTTGTTCTGCTGCGAATGACTCTCCAATAATAAAAATTCGTTTTACATTTTCAGTTCTTTTAGCTCTCGAATTTTCCTTATTGTGGTTTTATTTCAAACGTTGCTTTTTGAAGTGGGCGTAACAGAAGTAGCTTACAGATTTTTCTGCCGAATATTGGCGAATATTTTTTAATAGAATTAATTTCTGTTTTTTACATTTTCTTCTTCATTATCAAGATATCTTGCACTACCATGTTGTTTTCTTCGGTCCACTGAATGCAAACTAAAAATGATTCTTCTGCATCGGCGTTCTTAATTTTGTTTGAAAAAATCGCTTCTCCATTATCTTGATTTTATTCACTGCATTCTATCAAATCCATTTCATTTTTTCCTGCTGCCCACTCACTAATTTCGTGATCAGTTAATTGAAATGCTCCTCTAATTCTGATTAAATCATTTTCATTTGTACAACTTGTTGCTAAGATCGCAACTACACTTTCATTTTCTGCAGTCCATTCTTCTTCTAACGGCAATAATTGCTACCAACTATTTCTTTGATTGAGGATGATATTGATGGTACTTATATTTTGCCATCGCATCTTTCCAACTGTAATCCTTCAAACTCTTTACAAAGTCCTCATTTCCTAGAGTATATACAACATATTGTAGTAGAAACTTTCTATACTTTACTTTAATGTTTTGTATGATATTCTGATTCATCGGCTGAATTACAGCCGTACAATTCGGAGGGAGAAACATCACACGAAAATTGGAATCAATATTTATCTCATCTTGAGGTGGATGCGACGGTGCTTTCTTAAGAAGTAGTAAACATCTTCGTTCCCTATTAATATTTCTTAAATGACTTAACAGAAGGATTGACATCTATCCTCTGGTGGCTGCTTTATAAAGAACAGGTAGATCGGCATTTTAAATGGTCTTGTATTTAAGTAGTCCCCAATCAGCAACAGTGGCAGCTTATGAGATCCTGTCACATTTCGGCATGGCATAAATGTTGCTCGTTTTTTAGAATTTTTTTTTTCATGTGCTGATTTTTCACCATTATCAACCCACGTATTTCCAGGTAGAACCGCAGAAAAAAAGCAGTTTGTTCTACATTATACATATATTTGGTCTTCGGACAGGCCCATCTCCATGATGACTTGTAAAAACTTTTCTTGAAAGACACAGAGACTTGAAACACGTTCGCCACAATCTTTCAAATATTTTATGCCGTACCTATCTTTAAATTTGCAATACCATCCCTTACTTGTCATAAAATCGTTTTTTTCGGTTAATTTTTCGTAGAAAAGAATTGCTTTTGTACATAAAATTTCTGCAGTAATACGAACATTTCTCGCTTTAGGAGAAACCATAACGCCATTTCCAGCGTACGTGTTATCGTGTGTTCCACGTTATGGAGCCGTATGGCTGTATGGGACTGTACTTGAACTGCTATTTCATTATAATCTATTTTTTCTTAGCCTTGCTCCGCCCTCTTAAGGGGGAGCTATTTCTGTTAAAAATACTACTAAACCAAAGGTTTTCAAATCCGTTTTAATTTATAGTATTAGCTGCCACAAAACAGTGCAGTTTTCGATGTAAATTAGCTTTTCTTTTAACTTTATGAAATAAACAAGTTACATATTTCTGTTAAATTAATTTAACATATTACAAAAAAATTGTGCCAAATGAAAAATTAAACGTGAAAATGGTGTATTTTTTAAACTTCAACAAGAGAGTTGCTTATGTTTCTGGGCCAAATAAAATAATTACATTTCTTTTTTCAGGTATGGAGACGCTTACAATTCATATAAGTTAAGATAATCCAATAGTTTGGTAAGTCAATAATAATATATGCACAAGCCTTTATATTAAATTAAGAAATAATTAGTAATGAAACCACTGTCATTACTTATGTTTTACGATTATGGTACACCATAAATACTTTATCATAGATCCAGTTTGCTCTATAGTAAACGATTTTGACTATATTCTTTTATTTACTTGCGTTTTTCTGCTGCTTGTAGTCTATGTATATACAATATTTGATTGCAGGCATGCGTGAAATACATTAAACTGACTAGAAAATCGATACACACTCATCCATACGTCCAACGATCTATTTAACAAGTTTCGGACAAAAATAACGCATAATAGCCATAGCTTATTTAATGCTAGTTAATACTTTTTAATGAATTGAGAACAAAAGCATGTTCATGGTTTTTTTTGCAATGATTATGCAGGCAGGATATCCTTTACGAATGTTAACACACAGTACATATTTTTTCAAGTCATTATGATCTTATCTCTATATGAAGCGACATGAGCAAATTTAAAAATCTCTAACTTAGCTTAAATTAATTATGGCTAGCAACAAAAATTGAGGAGATTGTACTAAGTAGTACATCCGTAAGTTTTTGCTTATTATTCGTTTTTATTTATGAGTTTTATCAGAATGAATTCTGGGTGGAATTTTATTCCGGAAATAACGGATAAATATTCATCTTTTCACACATTTTAAAATAATATTTTCTATACAAAACTATAATCGATAAAAGCTATAGGTAATTCTATAATTTGACATCAATTTGTGTTTCTGCTTTAATCTTGGTGGTTGCAAAGTGCAGTTGCTTCCAATTCCATACTACTTCTCTGACCACTGCTGCAGAGTTTTTGTGAAGTATTTAATGTAAATGTGATTTTTGTACATTTAGCTACAATATTATTTGTCATGTCTTGCTCGTAATGCCTTCATACACTAAAATGAGAGAATACATAGATATATAGATAATTAATGTGCTGGCCATGCAGCCTCCTTCTACTGCGACCTATGGACCTATTATGGATCGTTTTTATCTAGACGATCTGGATCTTCTTCTGTTTGACCGAATCTTCACATAGCATTTTCCGTCAGATTGAGCTTGCTTATATATTTGTTGAGTCTAGAATTAACTTGACAGTTCTCGCGCCTTTATTTAGAAGCTTCTATGTAAATTTTGGCATATATTTTTTAATGAATATCTTAGCCTGTCTCAGTTCTGGGGAGCTTTTCAGTCACCATTTCGCAATAGTTTTGGCTACTTTTCTCCTCATGGTTTCACAATATAGTATAGGACTGACGGTCGGCTTGGACGCTCTTTCCTTGGCCATGCCATACGCTCTCATTACCTTTAATATCCTCGTGTCCTGATACCCAGACTAGGGTTACTTTACTCTGCTCTCCTAGCTTTTTTGGTGCGCAGACGCAATCCCATATTGGACTTCATACGACTGAAATGACTATTGGCTTTCGTTGTTCAGTCCCTTGCCTTAGTATTTATCTGATGCAGTAGTAGATAGCAACTATGTCTGCCTGAGTACTTTCAGTTTCCTTCGATTGGCTTAGACTGATTTCCATCTTGGAATCGTCTGTAAACCAGTGCAAGGTGCTTTTGCCGGGATAGCAGTCTTTCCATCGGCCTCGTCCTGGTATTTTGATTTTGTATCTTATTAATGTTGTATTTTGGAACCAATATGTCTATAGGTAGACCTGCTATCTATCCGGGTTTTATTTCTTCAATCAACTTCCGATGTATGTCCCCATGAATTTGTGTACTGAGTGTTTGATTCTGTATCAGTCTGTCTGTATGAGACTTTACTTCTTTTTGTATGTGTATATGTAGTAGTGTCATGTTCACTTCCATGGTCGATGTTGGAGTAGTTCTCATGGCTGCCGAAACCTAAGCATACAAACCTTCGTACTCCGTTTAGGGTCCTTATTACTCTGATCTGTTGGATCATTAGCCACCACACCATCCAGAATAAGAGCATAAGTTTTACTGTATATAACCAATATGATATTTACAAAAGAAAAGGTCCAATTTAGGTTAGCGCGTTTTGCTGGAGCATCTTGATTTAGTAGTATATTTCAGAGCAGAACGTCTAAGAAGTTTGTCAAAGTGATCTACCAGCATCTCTAATTTATTGAGCTAGAACGAATTTATTCTCCCTGTTAAACGAGGAGAAAAATCGCACCAATAAAGTCGAATCCTACCTAATTCATCTATGTTGGCGCACATCTACTTCGACTAACTCCTCACTTTGTTAAAAATTCAATTACACGTGAAACTAACTGCAGAATTCTGTCATAATTAAAACAAAATCCCCGTTCCATCACGGCAACTAATTTCCTGTCGGTAGCTTCTCTGCTTTCCCGGTAGATGTTGCCGGTAGGATTTTTTTCCATCGTCAATATTGAAATTGGAACGGTGCGACGGAAGCGGTAGGTGCATCAATTGCGTACAGGTTACCCTACGGTAGGTACCCCGACGTAAAGGCGGGGGTAACGATAAACTGGGCTATAATTACCTGGGTGGCTGTTTAAATCAGGTTCTGATTAACTCCGCCGCCACCGTGCTGGGCTATTAAAGCCGGATAAGTGGCTAATTAATTGATAATGGGGCGCCGCTTCGAACCGTAAGTTCTCTGCTCCCGAGGCATTTTCGAGAGTCCTTTTAACGTTTTCCGATGCTACGCTAGTATTTATGGACTGAGGAGTATGTGCGCAGTAATATTTATAAATTCTAAAAGTAGCTAGAATTTTGGATAGGTTTAAGGTGTCACGTAGTTAGCCCATATACTAATTTCCACAATATTTGTGCAACAATCAAACACCTTTTCTGAATTTTAATTCCTATTTATTACAATCTAAAACGAGAGGTACAGCAACATTTTTTTTCTGAATAGAGAAATCATTGCAGTAGCCTTGAAGATTGAAGTCAATTTGTATGCAGTTCAATTCGTGTAGCATGCTTATCCTGTTCTTCTACCACTTCTACCAATAAATGTCTTTATTTTGGGTGATCTGTATAATATATTGTTACTTATACGCGCATCTAACACCGGGAACATGTCCTGTACAGCGTTTGGTGTGGTTGTGGTTTTAATTGATATCTTCAATGTTGTAACGTGGAATTAGCTTTTTTGTATTAATAATGGGCTACCTTTGAATTTATCCTATAAATTGAAGAACATTTTTAAACTAGTAAGTGATTCAAATGAATGAGGCAGGACTAAACAGAGAGAACTTCATACTACCCGTCTAGCAAACAAAATAAAAGCGGTAGAAGACAAATTATGGGTTCTGCCTACCAAGCGTTATCAGCATCACATGGAAACCTAAACTATATTTGTCTCACAATCGGTAGTTCTTCCATTTTTCTATTGATATTAGTGCTGACATAGGCCAATAAAAGAAATATACCCAGAATTTTCTATCTGAAGTTCTATTCAAACGAGTTTTCAACGCGAAGACGACAAAGAAATTCAGTGATATATAGGATTATGTTTACAAAAGAGTGGACAATTTAAGATATTTTTGAAATGTAAAATTATAATCATAAAAATAATGATCCTTATATCGATGTATTTTTTTT
>SMLS01064281.1:0-78360 GCA_004785975.1 Popillia japonica
AATTATTTTGGTGAGGTGTGAGGTTATATGTATCACGATTATATGCTATAAACACTTGTGACTGCAGCTATATTTGTGTTTTGGATAATATTAAGGTAGACTTTTCATGCGAGAGCGAATTAGAATCATTGTTGAAGGGTTCCACAATCCGTACGTTGTGTATGACGCTACAATCGAGTCCGTAAATATCCGCAACATTTCAAGATATTCTGCATCTACGCATTCTGTCCGACGCAGTTTTAGAACACCTTCGGAGTTTCGAACCAAAACAAAGCTATTGTAGCATATCATACAGACAAGGAAACCCTCGATGACTTAAAAATTAAAAGTATTCATTATTCACGTTGTCGAGTATGTTCGTTGTTTATACTACAGAGTATGCAATAGAAAATATTTTGTGTTTACGGTACTGAGATATTCATATAAACGAATTTTCACGTTAACGAGATCTTACTGTGGAACTGTGATTTTTAAATCCTTCCATAGGTTCCATCATTATCTTGTTGATATGTCCATTTCAACGGGATATTTTCTTCCGCGTAAGGCAGCAGGACATTCTGGAGTATGTTGACATTTTCATTTTGGTCCATATTCTCTTTTATCCAACAAATTGGATCGATTTCAAACCTTAAAAAACTACACGAGAGCTTAATATTGCTACCGCCATGCTTAACGATCTTCTTGGTGTGTAAATTTTGGCAGCAATTCTGTTCTTGATGATCGCCAGACATAAAGTTCGCTGTTGGAGCCCATAATATTTATTTTGGTTTTATCGCTCCATACTGTTTTTCTCCATTTGCACACATTTTGTAGGTCACTCCAAAATGAAGTCGGCTATTTGTATTTCTTGTGCTCGGTAACGTCACTTTCCTGGCAATTTTTCAATTTAGGTTGTTTTCCTGCAGTCTACGGCGAATCGTACGTGCACTAATATGTTAATTTTTCTAGTTGATTTAAAGGAATCTACTCGAGAAAAATAAACAATTCTTCTATCCGTTTGTAGGGTGGCGGTGTAACATTATATTATGCATGGTTTTTAATGGGGAATGTTTGTTATTAAACTAGTCTGGCTGTTTTTCTATGGCCACCACTGTATGCAAAAATCGCGCATTTTCTCAGGTCCAACAGTGCCAATGTTTACAAGTGACCTAATCAGCTTGGAACTTAAATAAGTTTCGATGAAAAAATTTCTTTTGAACTGCTAACTTCAGTTCCGCTGGTGCCAGAGTTATTACGGCACTTGCATTCCACTTGCTTCTTAAATAGAGAAACCTTCATATGATAAAATTTTTGATATTCTAGTGAAATTTTTAGGTGTGTCACTCTCGTTTGTATTGAATTACTTTTCTAACACAATTCTCTAGATATTTACTCTATTTACCCGATAATGGCAACCTCCGTCTTTGTTTATTTAAAATAAATATCTATGAAAACAAAATGAAACTATGGAAACTAAAAGGTTTTTGAAGTTACATATTTGCAGGAAACTCCAAGGCTTGTAAGTGCGGATTGTTGGAAGATTGAAAAATATGTAAACAGCTAAGACTTCCAAGACGTTTGTGTTTTAATGACATTTAAACTTAGAGAGTTCATCAGCTTTATATCAGAATAATTGGTAATTTTTTTTTAATCTGCACTCTTCATGATACTTACCGAAAAACTATCTCACCTTAAGACAATAGTGAAAAAATAAGACATTCTAGCAGTGGCGAATTTTGTTAATAATTATTGGCATTGAGGACTCAATGAGATCGTGTCGAGACAGCAACTATGCTAGCGTTGTTGGCATCTCGAGTTTTCGCGCCATTATCCACTTTTGCTTCTGAAGGAGCCACTTATATTACATACTAGCAAAACTTTAAGTTAGGAAGTTTTAATTTATTTTTAGTGGTTTTATTTAAAAATGTTGGAACTGTATCTACCCGCTGCCAAAACCTGTTCTCAAACTCATTCAAACTATCAAAGTCGTTGATATCATTTAATACTTAGTACGCGGGCGTTTTCAAATAACCTCTTTTATTGCAGTATGTTAAGTAGTGTGATAGAAACAAGAATAACACTCGATTTTAATCATCATATCATATACTTAATTTTCATTGAGTGACTAAATGGGATACTTAAGTAAGTTTTTCAAAGAGTTTCGAAAATGTAACATTTTACATCTATCCCGCCTTGACTGTACCTTCACGAGAAAGATTATTTCGTTTGATATCGATCTATCGACACAACAAAATACCTGGCATATACAGGGGTTGGACAAACTAATATAAAAACTCTTGTGAAAAAATAGCACTCGAATGAATACTCCTGTTCTCTAGCGGTGAGGGTGCTATTTAGCGGATGAGAAGGTACTCACATCAGTCTGCTACTAGCAGTAACAGAAGACGGATACAAAATATATGTCTGTGTTAAAATGGCGTTATGGCTGACTTTTCTGATTTTGAGAGGCAGGATTTTGGGAGCCAGGCTTGCTGTACCCTCAGTAACGATAACGGCAACACTGCTAGATGTTGGGAGAAGTACGATGCCGAGTGTAGTGTCAGCATATTTGAAACACGGAAGAACATCATCTAAAGAGCATATCAAGGGTCAAAAGTCGAACTGAATGACAGTCAAAAATGTTCTTTTTCGCAGGTGTTTACATTATATTTTGTGCAAACCCTGTATGTCATCGGAGTCATCCACGTTTCTGCAGTAACGAAACTTCTCGTTTTGTTTGTTTTTAATGAATCTCCGCAAAAATAAAATAAAAAAATTCTAAAAATCATGTCTGTGTTCTATAGAAACTGAAAATTCATCGAAACACGTTTCTATAGTGAAGAGCATACTATCCATCAATGTTCAATAACTAATTGGTCACTTTTCCTGCAATCATAAACATTCGGCAGTCCTTCCTTCCTATTATAACTAGGATTACCAGATTTAAGGTTTTTCAGTATTTCAGTGTTAGGTAAAATAATCTTACTTCCATGAACACAAGATGTACTAATTATCCATCATGTTTCATAGCAACAACTAGCTTCTTGTCTCTTGAATTTACAACTACTGAAGTAAGTACAATTTGTTCGAACATGGAATCTCTGTTTGTACAGACAAGCATTACGTAAAAGATACCCCAAATACATACTACGACCTTGAGGAGAGCACTTACTTCTCTGGATGTTTTCTCTGCTTCAGGAATATGTTCTCCATGTTAGAGAAGGTAAAATTAATATTCTCTATCGCCGTTTCAATTGCATTACGTACATACATACATACTTGCTACAAGTTTCTATACAATACTTTGTAATACTAGTCTAATTTCGAAATATAGACTCCGTCTCTCATCGATAACAAACTCAACCTATTAAAAGAATCGATCTATCCCGTCCTAAACTTCAGCAGATATTTACCAGCAAAACAGAATACAAAAAAAAATGATAAACGGGGAGAACAAACGACAAGCGACTCATGTGTAAAGCAGCAATCATTCGAAAAAAATATCATAATGTGGCATACACACGCACGCGCGCAAACAATAGAATAACATCGACGACAGCACAGCCGCCCGCGAACCGTCTCGCTCAGATTGATTTGTTTACGACTGTCACGATATTTTAATTGTTTCGAAGTCGCCCGCCGGCAAAAATGCAACGACGCCGTGCCTACCGCAAATATGTACTATTTATAGTTTTCGGCGGGTGTATGGGTTCGTGTTCGGATATTCTATACCTACCGCAGGATCAAAATTATATTGTTGTTGAATGTATGGTGCGGATGAACGCCTCTGTAGGCGCGGACGGTACATTCGTACCTAGGGTACTCTTTCTGCCACAATGAAACAATAGAATAGACCGATCCGGTGACCTTATGTTTGTTTTTATGGATGGATCTCATTATCGCTCGGTGTGATTGTCTGCCATATTGGAAATTATAGCCGGGTAATTTTTGAGTAGTCGGTGACCTTTACAATACTTCTTCTGGAAGAATAATAGAGATAGAAATGAATAGAATCCATTTATCGATAACCTTTATGCGAAACGAACACTTTTAGTAACATATTTCTCAATTTCAAAATATCGACTTTCTAATTTATTCTGTTCTTCAGCTTTGTTGATCTACGTATCATGTATCTATTTGTCAATCATATCTTCTTTGATAAAAAGCTATTTATAACTGTTTTAAATGCTACCAATAGATATTTCATATGTCAAATTTGGATCATTCCTATATCTTGTCTTTATCAAAGATATCAACAATTGGATATGTAACAGTGTGGTAATGTTCTATATATTTACGGTAGAAAACCTTTTAATTATTCCGGCCGGAAGCTGTTCGTTAATTAAGTAAAAGTATGCCAGGATATTGATGATCTATCAGTAATAGGACGATATCTTTTAACTTCAAGTAGAGCAGCCAAAATAATTGTTCTTTGTGGCGAGCTCATATTTCATTACCAAGATAATCATTCTACCGTTAGCCTAAATACAGTCGCAAGGCTACTTATTTAGTGAATGTTCTCATTTTGACCGTGCACGTTAATAAACTCATATGTTAATCTAACCACCGAGATTGCGAGACCCGCAAAAATCAAGTGGGCGGTGAGCAGATTTGCACCCTTCAAATCTGCCGCCACAGACGGAATAGTTCCGGCACTGTTACAAAAAGGGATGGAAGTATTAATGCCACATCTCACAAAGATCTTCAGAACGAGCATAGCCTGGGGATGCGTTCCTTCTGCATGGCAAAAGGTGAGAGTAATTCACCTACCCAAAGTCGGTAAAACCTCTGATCAAACGCCTAAGTCAGACAGACCAATAAGCCTGTCGTTATTCTTACTAAAGACCCTGGAAAGGTTAGTGGACAGGTTCATAAGAGATACCGCGCTGAGCAATCAGCCACTCGGCAATAGGCAATATGCCTATCAATCCGGAAAACCCACGGAGGCCGCACTAGACGATTTCCATAGGCTAATTTCAAAATCTCAGGGCGGAGTTCTGTCTCCCCTACTGTGGGCTGTCGTGGTGAACGACCTAATCCGCAATCTCAACGGCAAAGGTTTTCATTGCCTGGGTTACGCAGACGACCTTACAATTTGTCGTCAGAGGTCGGTTCCCCGAAGTTCTGATAGAACGGATGCAAACCGCAATCAATGAGGTGCATAACTGGTGTAAGCAAGAGCGGTTATCAGTCAACGCTCAAAAGACACAGATTATCACCTTCACTAGGAAAAGAACACTGAAAGGCCTACAACCATTATTACTAGGAGGTGAAAGGGTTCCATACATCAAAGAAGCAAAATAACTTGGGGTATGTTTCGATCAAAGGCTTACATGGAACACACACATCCAAAAAACAACCAGCAAGGCCACCATTGCCCTAGGAAGATGCAGAAGGCTTCGCGGGAGGAACTGTGGCCTTAGCCCCAAAATGACTCTGTGGCTATACACAAGGGTAGTTCGACCCATGATAACCTACGGAGCAGTAGTATGGTAGCCGAAGGCGCAACAGGTGGGGGCGGCCAGGGCTCTGAGTGGGGTTCAGAGACTAGCCTGTCTCGGCGCGATGAGGTCGACTCCCACTGCGGCTTTGGAGGTTATCTTAAATCTGCCACCGCTACATATTTACATTCAAGGAGCTGCGAGGTCCGCAGCATACAGATTGACGTATAAACAAGCACCGATAAGTAAATCACACGGTGCTGTATACCAAAAACTGATGAATGAACTTAAGGAGGCACACCTTACGGGGGTGCCAAGCGACTCCATGGTTCAGAAATTCAACCTGAATAAGAAATATCAGGTTATAATACCAGACAAGAAGAACTGGGAGAAAGACTCTCCAATAAAAGCGGACTCGAACTGGTACACAGACGGCTCCAGAACCGAACATGGTGTAGGAGCCGGCATTTACGGAGGAAAGCCTCGGAAGGCTCTGTCGATAAGCTTCGGCAAGGGCACAACGGTATTCCAAGCTGAGGTAGAAGCAATCCATCATTGCGTTAGAGAAGTGGAAAGATGGACCGAGCTCGGAAAAAGCGTCGCCATCTTCTCGGACAGCCAAGCAACACTTAAAGCTATTAGTTCAGCAAGTGTTGACTCCAAACTGGTTTGGGACTGCGTTAATGCCCTAAACGAGGTGGGTTCCGAAAGGAAACTAACTTTGGCCTGGGTTCCCAGCCACGAGAGCGTGAAGGGAAATGAGGCGGTAGACGATCTGACCAGACAAGGATCGTCGAGGCAATTCGTCGGGCCTGGCCCATCCTTCTGCACGACCAAATTACAAATCCGGAAATCCATCAACGAATGGAGACAGGAAAGACAGGCAAAGGATTTTCTAAAAGAACAGAAGCCTGAATTCACCAGAGACCTACTAGATAAAGACAGGAAAACTGTCAAATTGTTGGTAGGTCTGTTGACAGGTCACTGTAGACTAAATAGGCATATGTACAACATAGGCCTAGCGGAAGATGCCATGTGCAGATTCTGCAAGGAAGAGGAAAAAGCCCCAGGCCATATACTGTGGCACTGCGTAGGCCTGGCAAGGTTTCTTATTTTGAGCACAGAATATCCCACAGCACAGAGCGACATACAGGAGCCGCTCTCAAGGACGTTAAGCCTCATAAAGAGGACAAAGTTAGAGGGCGCCTTCTAGGTTTACTGGAGATCACAATAGAGCGGGAAGGTCGCGGTGAAAGAAGCCCGTAGGGCCACCCCTAATTTATTCTAATCTAATCTAATCATATGTTAATCCAGCATACGCATACTGATTAGGCTTTGAAGTTTTGGGCACATCTTAAGCAATCCTATGTAGCCGATAAGTTAATAAACTTTTGCATACAGAAAGGTTTTAATAATATTTGTTCATCGTATTGAGGTCGATAATGCACAAAGAGCATGAAAGTACGAAAATCATTCAATAACTTCTTAGAAAAAGCATTTATATAATTATTATTAATAGATTGGAGGTCAATGATGGCGAATACCGTCATGTTGGAATATCTGGAAGTATGCACCTGTGCATTGTTTTGATGAACATAATAATAATAATAATAATAATAATAATAATAATCTGGTTTTATTGTTGTTCTAGGGTTAAATATAAAATTGACACAATTTTGCAACATCATCAGTCTAACCATTAATTAAAATTTCGTTTATGTTGAGTTTCATCGTTGGGCGTCCAATGGGTATGTAGTTCCACGGATTAAACACGAGAAAATAAATCTCGCCACGATACTTTTTTTGGTTAAAATACTAGCTAATGCGGTGTTAGAAGTTAATCTGAATGCTGTAAGATTAAATCAATATCAAAAGTCACGTTTTGATGTCAGATGACACTACAGTTGACATTGGCATAATTTCTGTTTCATCTACTGCACTATTGTAGTTCTTGCACATTTTCCAACTTCATTTTGTACTGTATAACAGACGTTTTCTTCATAATAGTATATAATGACACCGTGAATTGCTGGTGCAACAGTTAATTCATATTGAATTGTATATTTCTGAATCCACGAAAACCGAAAGGCTTGTAGACAAAGAATATACATTATTATTGATTTTGTGAGACTGTAACTTACACACAAAACAAAGGATATTGGCAAACACTTCATAGTTTTCACTGCAGAATGCAAAATGCAAAATTGCGCGCATGAGTGGATTAAGACTGCCTTTGTGATATCTGCATTCGGCAGAAATCTAGTAAAAAAATGGAAAACGAAATAAAACACTGAAAAAATGAATTCAAAGTCAATAGCACCAGTCTGATTAATTCGTTGAAAATATATACACACTTATACAATGCATGTATGTACTATCGAGAGCAAATGTAATGCATCAAATTGCAATAAAACTCGTCTATTGTGGGCTTTCCGTTCTGAATTGTTATTGACGTAAACGTATCTGGTCAACTGCAATAAGCCGTATAGCGGCAGGCCAAAGTGTAGCGAGCATTTAAAAGAATTTAAACCTAGCGAATTGTGAATATATTGGAAATGAATGACAATACTGACTTTACGTAGAACGTAGATAAATTAATAAAAGCAAAAAAGTTTATGATAAATTAGTCATTATTTTATCGTGCGAAATATTGTTTAAATAATAATTGCAAAAATTATAAAATTAGAAACTTTAATATTATTTTATTAGTATTCGCTTAATGTTTTAATTGAAACAACATAAACTATACAATATGTCAAATTCTAAATATATTGTTAATTACGAACATCGTTCAAATCCCACAAATTTCTTAGAAATAATAGGCATTTTGCTATCAGACATATTGTATATTTTGCGCTGTTTGAACTAAAATATTGGGCGAATATATTAATAAAATAATATAAAAGTCGTTCCATAGTTACACGTCCTATTCTACATTTTATAATTTTTGCTATTATTGTTTGAGTCATATTTTGCATGAGAATTTATCCTAAAATTTCGTTTTCTTCAATTAATTTGGCTACGTTCTACCTTAGTTTAGTTCATCACTGGACACTTTTCTGCCTGAAGCCAAAGGTTTCACCCCTATGAACATACGTTTTATATGGTAAAAGTCGTCAAAATAAGCCACTTTCATCGGCATTGTATGTAAACTTGATCGACCGACAAATTGAGTTTTTCAATTTTATTTTTGAAAATTCCTATAAACGGTAAAACGGCAACCTCATTGCTGGACAACTTCTCTCCAGTTACGCTTATTAATCATTCTTCTTATAAATTTTCTCGTAGAAATAAAGTGCTTTCAGCAATTATCGGTGTATGACGTTGACGCCCTTGCAAAAGCGGCCAAAGCGTTTCTTCTAACTGCGTGTAGTCACCAGTCCTCACTGTTTGACATTTTCCTATTCTAAATTTCCATTTTTTGCACTAAAGTTAACGTTTCATGCTTTCGTTTATTGGATTGGGTGGACGACGACGACGCCATTTTGAAAACTTGTTTATTTCACGAAAACGCAGTGTGCGGTGAGCGACTTTTCGCTCGGGTTGTCGGAGGCCGACTAAAGAATAAGAAAGTGGTTGTTTTGTTGCGTATGACAGCGGATTACAGAGTATGGGTTATTCGGACAAAAAAACGGCGGATTATAGTAGTTGTTGGATAGTCGAGCGGTGGATTAGCTACAGAGTAATGTATTTCCAGAAGTATTCTTCCATTTCATGCAACAAAATGCCCAATATGTGCAGTTGTCAATAACCTAGCGTTCTTGAAAGTCTTTAGTAAAATGCCTTTGCAATCCTGAAATATTCTGTTTATAACTTTACGAACATAGAACGACTTCAATAATTTTGGGATGAACTTTTTCTAGTTGTTTCTAGTCTCTATTGAATAGAGGATAAAAAACAGACCCAGTTTGGAACAACCGCACGATTCGATGTTGATATTGGCAAATAGGAAGAAGGATAGGATATAAATCATTTTCCCAACATTTCTTTGAAAAATGTTAGAAATCACTGCTAATTCTTTCTGTTTCAAACGACGAATATCTATCCCTATTTATTTTAGAATATGAATCCGACAAATCATTTTAAATGTATTAAATGCAACGCTTCTCAATCATTTCTCAATTTTTTATCTAATCGTATTTATTACTTTCGGTAGTTACCAAACTTTTTGGACTACTTGTGAAGGGCCCTGTATGTGTATCTTCTGGTAGAATCGTCTTCAATTTTTTCCAATTATAGCGGTAACTTTGAGTTCAATTGAGTTTGCTAATCATGTGTAGCAATTGACAAATAAAAGCGTATAATCCATAAACGTTAGTTTATGGCTTTTAGCATCAGGTTACTAATTCAACTAGTTGTCGCATTAACACATACACCATCTAATAATAATTTACAAACGTTAAAAGTGCGATACCGTTGCACCATTCACTCGTTTTCATTCACAATAGTTCCTCAGTAGTATTTATGTGTGCCCACCTTAGTGCTAACACATTCAATAAGCGTCCATTGTAAGAGCTCATTTCCACCTTTGTACTCCTATGTAAAACATACCTTCCACATACATCAGTTTAAAGAGTACCACGTTCGAATGGGCATGCACATGCATTCATGCATACACATACTGATTTTCTATTCGAAGACAAACATTTAAAACATAGAATACCCACATACTTAATCTCGCGCGAGGGAAACATTCGACTAGGAAAGGTGTTTCGTTGTCGTTCCAAGCAGACATCCGTTTATGGTAAAGTTGCCGTTGCAGCGATTGTTTCCGATCCTCTATAAACACACCTCTTGGTTGATTTAATCAAACTGGAATTATTTGTACGTACATATGTACAATCTGAACATCGTCATGATTGATATATTTATATAACTAGCTATCTTGTTAAAGCCAAGATTGTTGTAAATGGAATCCTAAATGTTAATAAGGCTGAAAGTTTTATTTCAGGGTTGACCATCCTTATTTTAGCCTGCGACAGTCTTACTTGGCCCACAGCCAGGCTAACGCCTATGTATGTATATGCGAATTATATCTAAATCAAATATTTAGGGTATTGACGGAACAGGTCGTGCGGTTTTTCTGCTATGATTGTTTCACATTTTCTTTTTCAGCTTTCACTTATGGCCTTATTACAAAACATTGCAGTTTTATTGTGAAAAAATGTAGGCCATGAACTTTGACTTTGTTAAAGGAAAGCCTACAGATTGATATCTACTTAAACCCAGAAGCTTGAACTTTTTCTCAAAAATGCAATTTCTCAATATAACTGGTCCCAATTTCGATTGTGCTGTCATAGCGTCAGATCTGCTTATTGATACTGTATTTAATAAAATACATTCATTTAGGTAGTACATACATCTGTTACATCCATGTGTCGTAACCTTTTGTAGAGCAAGGAACCCTGTATCATTAAAGTTTAAAATTTCATATAAGCTTAGTTCTTTGGGCGAAATAGATTCGCCATATTCAGATTTAGTATTCTATAGTTATGTCCGAATGTCTGATTCAAAATTGACTTTATTTGTTTTGTCAGTTTTTGTAAGAGCATATTATCCTACTTCACAAGCGTAAGCCATAGAAAAAAGTCGTAATAAGTTTCATTCACATTTGCTAATGCCAAGGAGTTCCCATGCAAGATAAGCTAATTCTATCAAAAGACTCAACTTTATCTTTTAGATTAAATGCAAATTTTGGATTGTGACTAAGAATGTATTGCAATGTCTTTACTGTCTTATGTGGCATTTCTGCTTCTGATACCAAATCATGGAGCATGGCAATGTGAGCATTCCTCAGTTTGTGCAAGTTTCACACAACTGCATCTTTCTATCTTTGCTTCAATTTCCTCACAAAGTGGAAGTTCTGTCAAAATATTTCCCGAAGTATAATATGTATTCAATTCATTGAAACTGAAAAAGATATTAGTAAGAAGACGTTGAGCGGTGTAACTACACCATTTTCACTTCTATTTCAGAAAGGATTAAGTCTATTTCAGAATACGTTACATGTATTTTCAAATTTATAAATTTGGTGTCAAAATGTATCATTCGTAATTCAGATTTGCTCATTCAATTTCTGAATTCGTCTTTTTAATTCAAGACAACCTTAAATGTGAATCAGAAAATTATTATCATTATTTCATCTGCATCATAGTTGCCTATTTTATAAGCTGCTTTTGTCTCCATAAAGTGTCATTTTAAAGTATACTTAGTACAGTAGGATTCCGATTATCCGAATCTCGTTTATCTGAAATCCGCTTTATCCGAAATGAAATCATTTCGGGTTCGAACCCCGGTATGTTCTTTCTGAATTTGGTTTTCTGTAGTTTCCGAAAGTCCACGGCAAATGCGGAAAGATAACATCTTAAAGCTCGATTCACACACATCCGATACGAGACGAACAGTTCAATCGGTCTCAGTCATAAAAAATATTTTTTCCTTAAAAAAGATTGCATCGTCTACACCCTACCGGCTACGATTCGAAACCGAACAGTCATTAATTCTCCAGTCACCGGAATGAGAAATTATATATAATATAATATAATATTTTTAAAAATCTCGGACAGATATCGCCTGTATTTGTTTAGGTGCTGCTAGCCTTTCCTTAGGTGTTACTGCCTTTTTCCAATGAGTATTTTGCTTTTGTAAATAGATGTGTAAATAGATCGAGAATTTACTCAACAGTATGTTGAAATAACACTCAGACATTCTGAAATATTGATAAAACTTTATCCCATCCGCAATTAATTCCTTATACAATGTGACAAACTCTCCTTCTCTTTCTCTTTTCTCCATGCCTCATGCACCCAATTTCGTTTCTTCGTTCTCTGTTCCTCCTCCTCTTCGTCTAACATTACAACAACTGCAGCTAATTCTTCGTTTGCCAACTTCGTCATTTTTCAAGCAGTGATGATTACTAACTGATGCTGAAGTATTCGGGTGTGTATGAGCTGATATGACCGATCAGTCGGACCTTTTTATGACGGTACTATCTTTGATGGAGACGTAGCTGTCTCGTGACGGATGTGTGTGAATCGAGCTTAAGTCGGTCTACAGTCGCAGGCGTAATAATAACTCATGGCCGGCCGATGCCACCTGTAATTAGCGCAAGCTGTTGGGGGATGCTAAGGCATGAATTAGTATTATTATCATTATTTTTTGAATTCTTCGTGTTATCCGAAATGAATATATTCTATATACTCGTTTATCGGAAATATTATGCTCACGCACCATGCACATAACCACGTTTGTTTTGTTTACAAATATGTGTTACATTTGTCTTGTATGTGGTATTTATGGGAATATAAATAACACACATCTATAGAGTGAATAAACCTTCTGCAGCACATGCATATGTATGTACATATGTATCTATACATTTTAAAAAACCTGAAGCATTTAAATTTAATATAAAGTATTTCTAAAATTATTTTTAGTTTCAGTTTTGTTCATATATACACATTTTTACAGAAAAGGCACTCATTGTCTGCTTACAAAAGGTATTCGGTTATCCGAAGAAGGGCTGGTCCGCATTACTTCGGATAATCGGGATTCTACTGTAGCTATATAGTACGCGACTTACAGAGCTGTTAATAAATATTATTCTCCTCTCTTGCATTTTCTGCGTATCTTGCAGCGTTCATCTCGTATAGCTTGCTATCACAAAAGAAAAAGGATTTCACTTCTTAAGAAGTGAGATCATGGGGAAATTGTATTTACCGTTACGAAAATAGCTTAAATCGATTTCTGTTGCAACTTTGTGTGACACACAGAATCTTTCTCCTGTTAACTTAAGAACTGCGCATTCTGTCTATGTATGTTCGGCGTCTATTTGAAATAAAAGTAAAGACTATGAAAAATGGAAAGATATTATTTTATTAAACTTAACTCCAAAATTTTTTGCGCAAATCCCTTTCCAGACGCGAGAAAAAAAATGACAAAGATATTTATAAAAATTGCACAACTAAGAGACTATCTTTATTTCACAATAGTTTTACTTTTATTACAGTTAAATGATTTTCAATCGTTGTTTAGAGTAGTTTCATCGATAAAATAAATAAAAGTTCCTTTATTAATTCGTCTCCGATAGTATTTTCATACGTAATCACATTTATATTATTGAACTTTTCATTCAAGCTATTTAAAAAAACTGACACATCAGCGTTATTTCGTAGTTTTTATAACATCAGCAGCTGTTTTTGCGAAGTCTTGCGTTAATTTGATCTAGAGAAACATATTCTCGATTCATAGGCGGCGCATATTACAATTTATAAGGGAGATTTTAATTTTGGCATTTGCATCGTCATTGAACAAAATTTTTTGGATTTATATTCTACATAATTGTATCTTACCATTTTTTATATTTTTTACTTTTATTTCAAATACACCCTGTAGGTATGATGCCAACAAGCAATGTTTTGAATTGCAATTGATATAATCTGAAATTTATTTGATATGTTTCGATTTACAATTCAGGCTTTCTTAAATTAAAAGAAGGAATTTCGAAATTATATTCAGAAAGCTGAATTATAAATGATACATTCTGAAATTAAAATCTCAAGTTTGAATTACAAATGGGGCATTCTGCAAATAAATTAACAAATCTGAATCACAAATGATATGTTCTTGAAAAAGTGTAATTGTTTCCACTTAATCTTGATACCAATTCAAATGAGTTCCAAAGGAACACCAAGACATCATTTTGCAGATTAAAACGGCGTAGCAAAACTTTTCCACCAGATACTCGCCAAAGCAAGATAGAAGAAAGAACACGCTGAACTTGCTTCATATTTTTTACATAGCGTAGCAAGGATTCGTGAATTTGAAGACCTGAATTTACATTTCTCTGATTACTTCGTTTAAAATGATTTCAAGATTAAGTGCTTCTTTTTTTACTTCTAATGATTATCACTGAATAACTCAGCGGCTATTTTCAATTTCTAGAAGGATATTTCTCAGTCACTTCTTTTGCACCGTTATAGTAGACATTAATGCACTCGTTTCAATTAAGTTGCTTTTTAGTGATATCAGAAGCAACACAGTTGAAAATTTCTTTTTCAGTATAGTTCTTGTATATATACTGGACGATAAGGGGTCTTTGAGTAACTATATTTTCTATTTTGCTGCATATTCTATAAGTTCTCCTATATACAGTATAATTTGAAACTGTCATCTTTATTATTTCTAAACTTTTGACCAATCAATGTTTCAACATCAATTATGCATGATTTTATAAATTTTCCCGGGCTTCTCTCTCAGCTTTTTGTTATTAATTACGCTGTTCACTAAATAAGAGGAGAAAGTTCAGTAACCACCATAAGGCAAATATTTTTCGCAGTATTTTTTGATGACTTTTTTCGTAATGGAACCAAAGTTGAAAGTTGTAGGTATTGCCTTGTTAGCGCTATTAGTAATTAACTAATAGATAATATCAAGTAATAGTATTTTATAAATAGACCAAGATGAAAAAAAAGTTAATTTATATGTGTCTATTTTTATTCCTTTACGTTCTTTCACAAGGCGTTGTATTTATTCGCGAAACCGACAGAGCTCTTCAAGACTTCCTACCCATTTGCCTTTCTCGAGAATCTACCAATTATCTCGCTACTCCATTTATTTGTTTGCTGTTGCTCGAGCTTTGATTGCCACTTAGTGGAATTACATTTCAGTTAACAACATCTACCCACGCAGGGTTTCCTATTCTGTTTTACATATACCCTGTAATCTTTATAATAAATAGTATAAACATAAACACACGCGTTTGTAGTCTTCATATATCAATTCTCAACTTAGCAATATAAAATTATATCTACATTAGTCTTGCATGAGAATGGTATTGTCTTTGTAATGACTAATGAGTACGTAGTATTAATATGAAAATGGAGAGCAAACAAATAATTGTTTGCAGTTGGCTTCGATCTATGTAAGTAATTATCCTATGGGATACATCCAGATATTGATTGTGAAGTTATGCTTGTAGTTTACGTTGCATATTATGACATTGTTGGATACATTTGTTACCGTGTTGTTGATATTATTTCTGATGAGATTATAACCTTGACATATTATTGAGCGCACAGCAAATATGTACAGTGTACCGACTTCTTAATGGTATCTCTTTTTATCCTTCCTTCTAAACTCTATCAGAACCTTTATAATAAGCGTGGTTAAAATATAAGAATTTTAAAATCGATTAGTTTTATTTCATATCATATATCTATGATTATGTTACTGGGCTAAGATCCATGAGGAATGTCCTGACTATTTTGAAATGTAAAGGAGTCAACCCTACTTGGGTGTTAGGTAAATAATTATACGATTTAACGCATAACATGAGATACAATCCATACATCTCTGTAAGTTGTGTTACTTTAGGTTCTTTTTGTTAATTGACTAGTTGCTTCTTTGTTTCATTGAAACTGGTATTTATAGTAGATGTCCACAAATACCCTAACGATCAATAGTTCCAACATTTAGAATAAAACAATTTGTTATTTTTAGTATACGCAAATATATACATGCATATTTTTAGACATTTGATTGATTATCTTGGTTTCCACTATTTGTCATATTGCAGAACGTATTTTTGGATAATTGGTTGACTCAAAACCACGTACAACCTATTTGGTAATTTATTATCGTGTACTAAATATAGTCTGATAAATAGAAATTAGTTGAGTTGCAATGTTAAGGACAGATATTTATTGTAATTCTTATTAGGAAATCATGTATTTATTAAACTACAGCGTCTCAACTTTTTGTTTTATTCTCACCGACAACAGTGAGAAACGGGTTGAAAAATCTCACTGGAAAGATGATAACATAAATAATCTAGTTTTGGGAAACTGTGTTTATTTTTGCGTTTTCATGGTCCACCTATGAGTTTGTTGTTCTCTTGGTAAATAGTGTTAGTATTATAATGACAGTTTGACCCCACTTTTACGAATGCTGCAATGCTTGCTATACCTACATTGCTTTCCTTATCATGACTGCGCCAATACAACAAAATTATGTAAGTGCATATCCAAAACATCTACATATATACAGTGTGTCCCCGGATGGAATAAGAGGGAAAAAACGTTTACATGAACCTTAACGCAAAAATGTTATTATTTTTAAAATGTTTTGCTTATCTCAAAACCCCCAATTCTGAAAGAAAAAATTAAATATTCTTTTTAGCAGATGGGAAAATTAAAAAAAAACACAAATATTCAAGCAAAAAGGTTTCTAGGATTCATGTGTGTGGTTTAATCAAATTATTTTATTATCTAAGTCAAGTTACGTGTTTGTGAATCTTTAATGAGGTCTACTTGCTATAAGGTGGCCCATATATCACGCATTGATTTAAACAATTGACAACTTTCTTATTTACAGAGATTTTGTTCTACTCTTGTCTAAAACTTGTAGACGTTATTTGGGAAATTAATTATGGAGAACTACTACTCTGAGCAACGTATCAAAATCATAGAGATTTATGTCGAAAGTCATCGTTCTATCGTCTTGACTAAACGAGCTTATCGTCGGCACTTCAATGTTAGAGAAGCTCCTAAGAGTGATTGTCTTATTTTCGCTTACAAGGTTCAGTAAAAGATCTCCCGCGTATTGGAAGAGCCCGAGGAGTCAGCCGCTTTAAGCAAAACCCAGAAACATCAACCCGAAGACGATGCACTCAGCTGGGGATCTCTCGAAGGTCAGTGCAAAGGATGTTACATGTACAAAGTGCAATTGGTTCAAGCGTTGACACGCAAGGATACGTATGCTGGGCTTTCATAGCAGTTCATCTTCAAGAGTTAGTTAAAGAGCAAAATGACTTTATTCGCAGGCTGATAATAAGCGACGAAGCTCATTTTAATATCAACGATTTTGTGAATAAGCAAAACTGCAGTATATGGGCCACTGAAAACGCATGAGCTCAGAAAGAATCATTGGCCCACTGAAGAAGGAGAGGCAGTAACCGTAAATGGAGATCGATATCGGGCATTAGTAGAAAACTTTTTGAGACCAGCTGTTGAGAATAATCCCGAGCTGTGGTTTCGGCAAGCTGGGACAACTAGTCATACCGTCAGGCTAACTATGGCCCTCTTAAGAAATATTTTTGGGGAACGTATAATATCCCAATTTGGTGTTACTGATTGGCCTCCGTGTTCGCCGGATATGACAGCTCCCAACTTTTTTCTTTGGGGCTATTTAAAATAACGTGTCTACGTAAACAGTTCAGTAACTATCTAAGAACTCAAGAACAACATTAGAGCGGAAATTCAAACAATACAGCCAGCCATTCTGCGGAATGTGATGGGAAATCTTCTCTATAGGGCTCGTTTTTGTGAAACCGCAAATGGCGGCCATTTGAAAGACATAACACTTCACAATTAATAATAAAACAATTATGCGTTTTAATTATATTTGAAAATAAAAATTGTATAAATTATTTAAACCAATGCGTGACATATGCGCCACCTTGTAGTAATACTAACTTTAGAACAAAGAGTTTATCTGGTTCAATGTTATGGATCTGATGAGGTTTCTTCTAACTATGCAATTCAAAAATTTCAACAGAGGTTTACTAATGTTCACATGTGTGTTAATGCTTTACGAAATAGGAGTATAGTAGAAAAATTTGAAAGAATAGGTAGTATACATGACATCAAGAAAAGAAAAGGGATACACCAGAAAGAAGATGCTGCTACAATTCTGACTCTAGATTTTGTAGAAACAAATCCGAAATGATTTTTACGAAAAAGGTTTTCACTGTTTCATTTAATTTTCAACGAATTTTTAAAGAAAACTACATTAAATCTGATAAACCTATTTTTGTACATAAATTAAGAAATGATGATGATGCTTGCATTTAGAGTTTTTCTTATGGCTAGGATGTATTCTTTCGTGTGAATCGACATTTACACAAATGAGAAAGATGCAAAATAAAACTACATATAAGTATGTATACTTTTATCGAGAGAAAATCCTAATGTCACAACTGCAACTAGAAGTCAATATTACAAAAAGTTAATGTGTGATGTGGTGTTATGTATGGAAAGCGATGAACGATGATTTTTTAATGAAAATGTGAATCAACATAGGTACTTGGAGTTACTTCAAAATTTTTATTGCCTGCAATAAGAGACGACGAACCTAACTTGGAACGTGTACCTTTTTGAGCAAGATGGGTGCCCAGTTACAGCATCGACCATAAGTGAGGGATCAGTAGAAGACAAATGAAAAAATAAAATTAAATAAAATTATTTTAATTTATTCTCAGAAAAATATCCACCACAACATTTAATTACTACTTTACATATTTGGGGATTCTTCTAATACAAGTCGTACAAACTAGCACTAAACTTCCTCCATGCTTTACGGTAGGCACAACACAATCATCACGCTATGTTCCAATGTTGATGTTCTTTAGCCCATTTCTGACGGCTTTGTGGTTACTGTAACGGTTTGCGAGCAGCAACTCGTCCCTATAACCCTGCTTTTGTTAGCACTCTTTATCGTAATAAGGGACACTGGCGTTTTATGGCTCTCATTGAGCTAAGCTCGAATCTGTGGAGCTGCTAGGTGTCGGTTTCTTCTTGATATTACTTCCAATCGTTGATCTTCAGCCGGACTCGTTATTTTGGGTCTTCTGGATCACTTTCCGGACTGCGTTATTCCTGTTGTCTTATAGCGGTTCACTGTTCCTTGGACAGTTCGGTAAATTAATTTAGGTTTTTGCAATTTGCCGCAACGAATAATTTTCTCTATGTGCACAGGGTGTGTTTGCACTCAACTCATTTCGTTTTGCCATTCATTCGCGATAAACAATTAATAATAGTTCTTCTATGATAAATGAGTGTTTCATATCCTAAATATCTACTTCATTCTTAGAATAATTACGTAAATATTGCAGTATTATAAGTGGATTTGTCTGTTTCTATCTACAAGAACGGGCTTTGTACTTCTGTAAGTCACAAACGGAATAACAGAACTCAGTTTATTCTCATCTGAAAACTTCATATTTATTCTATATTTAAGGAATTTCCCTTTGTAAATATCTTGCAAACGTATCAAATATAATTTATGTAGATTCGGGCTATTTGGAGAGGTAAATTACTGAAGCGACCAATTTGTATGCTACTGATCCCTGACTTATGGTCGCTATTGTACCTCGACAGTGCTGGTAAGAAACTTCTGTAACAATATTTTGAAAACAGATGCATAGGTCGTTCAGTGTTCGACCGATTCGTTTCCCTGATTTAAGCCTATTGCATTTTCATTTTATGGGGATACGTTATAATACTAATTCAATTACGAAAGCGGTAAATTCTGTCACTCAAGATATATATGATCCACAATGTTTATAAAGAATTTGTCTGTAAAGTTGAAAAGTGTGCAGAGGTGGGAGAATACTGCCTTGAATACAATAAAATTAGAGAAAAAAAATAAAGAAAAAATTCTTTAATTCAAGTTTTTTTTAACTTTCTCGGTTGCTAAAAAGAATCTTTGGATTTTTGTTTCAGAATTGGTGGTTTTGAGACAAGCAAAAAAAATGATAAAGAATAAAATTTTTGCGTTAGGGTTCCAATAATTTTTTCCCTATTAATATATGTCTAATGCAATGTGTGCTATAGAAGTGCGTAATACAGCTATCAAAATGAAAGAGCTTTGGATATCTTTTTACAGCATTAGCTATAAATTTTACTTTAAAAATTAGTTAGCAGGAGGTCAGGTTAGGCGTCCGTATTTTGAAGAATCTATCAGAAAATGGCCACAATTTTGCCAAGATGTAATGAATTGTCAGGTAGGGTCGCGTTTGTTTTCAATAGATTTATGGCCAAAATCTACAATTGCAGGTATTGGTGCAAAGACAATATACATTCGACGGAATATAGTTTGCAATAACTGAAACATATGAGCAGCTATATCTGTAGAATATCTAATTACCACTGAGGGGTGTACCCCAGTCAGATTAACCTTGTCTTATTTCACGGATACCGCACTTAGTCTTTTCTTCTTTATATGCTTACTATGGTTTATCATGTCCTGCCTACTCCACTGCAATAAAGTTGATGTAAGTTCAAGTCCCAAATAGGCGTCTACATAAAATATCAAAATAGCTTCACAATTCATATCCTATACATCCATAGCTACTCCATACGCAGTCACCTTTATTTATCTGTACATGTAATATGGCTAATGTTGAAGTTCTTGTGGCTGAGATCGTAGTAGATCATACTTTATTGGATAATTTTGGTAGTTTACATTCCATACTCAAAAATGGAGTCATAATAATTAAGGGAGTTGTGTACCTATATTCTATTTAACTGTTTTAATCGTTGAGTAAAGTTCCTATATGATAAAATAAAAGTCATAGGTCACAACTTTGGTATTAATTGCTTTATCCTTCTAATATGTTACAGTACGAGTAAGATTTTTAACTCGAAACGAGTAATGAGCTATAGATGAAAAATATTGGCATTAAGTATATGATTTTCATGGTACAGAATAAGATAAACAGATTTTTATCCATACTTTTCTTAAAAGGATCGACTAATATTCCACAATAACGTTCTGGGTGATTACATATATTCAGTGTGAACTAATATGTCAAAGATTTGAAATTGTTTATTGATCCTTCAAAAAAAGCTTAAAGGCGGCCCTTCTAGCATTGATTAAACGCGCAATAGACGTGGAGGTGCGGGTTGGAATGTGGGATGAAGAATGTCGTACAAAAAAACCTGGTGAATCCAAAAAACGTTTTCCTACATTTACTTCACATTAAATTTGAAATAAGGACGTAATTTCTGGAATCTCTCTAAACAAAGAAGAGATTTCTAATGCTCCAGCACCCTGTTCAAGGCAAAACAGAATATTTCTCGATCGTGACGTAAACAAACTAATGAAAGATTTACAGTTTGAGCAGAAAATGTTGGCGCAAGTCAAGTACAAGAAAATTGTAGGAGACATGTTATTCAATTTGAAAGGTCGATTAGATTTTATTTCTACTTGAACTATTTTCCAGAGAATCTAGAAACTATCAGCTGCGTGAGCGTTTCGTCCACGACGTTAAAGAAATAAAGAGGACATATCAAGGACACTCGAACCGTAGTGTACTAGAGAACTACTGCTGGCGATTCATAAACTGTTCTTGCGTTTTTCGAAAAATTATTTGGGGATTAGAAAGACCGGATGCCATATCTGAATTTAGCACACAAAACAATATAACATTCACCCTCTGGACTCAATACAGTTTTGTAACAGTGAAAAAATTTCAGCCTGTGTTATGTTTGAAGTCACAAGATGTGGTGTTGTAATTTTTAGAGTATGTGTATTACGTCAGTTTGATATTATTTTTATATAAATAATATCTATTTAAAATGTCCTCATATTAGTTGACTCAAAAAATAAAGTTAATTTTTTCATTTAAGCGAAATGTTCGAACGATTGGCTACGTTGACGTATTTAATTCGGCGATCACGTTCTTCTTTGCTATCTGTATGTCCATCTGTCTTTTCTGCCAGTAACATGTGTCTGTGTAACACGACTCCGTCTGGGCTTCGTCCTATTACATAATATGCTAAGCTAAAGCAGCTCGCTCGCATGGAACATTGCTCACTGTCTATCGCCATCGATCGGAACTAATGAGCTGCTCCGGTGACCGTCGAAAGATAGACAGAGACAGACAGTGGGTTGATTTAAATTCGGCGGTGGCTGATGAAAGCACGCGGGTTTCCGCACGCGTTCCACGAAATAATTAAATTTTAGGTTTTTTCGTCGCGTCTGAAGTGTTGTTGATTGTTCTTACTTGGAAGTTGTTTTGTAAAGGTTTTATAGTAGTCATTGTTTAGAATAATAATTTGAGAATCTGCACAATAAAATGTAGAGATATGAGGAATCTATTCAGTAGGACGCGGAAGGTCATTTGAAGGAGTTAACCGTACATTATAAATTTTTAAGGATTCACTAGTATGTTTGACCTTGAGAATAAAACGAACTTGAAAATTGGTGCAATGAAAACCTAGTTAAGGAATCCTACACGCCAATTTGGAATGAATTTGTTTCTTTAGAATTCAATAAGATTGTATGTATGTATTTTAATGTTTTTGGTTTCTTACGAATGCAGAATTACCAATATTATTTAAATAAACAATTTCACTCACGTCATTTCCACCGCTAAATATTTTAATGTCATGCGGTAGTTAATTCTTTGTTCTCTGGTATGTAAGTTGACCACAGAAGGAATGATAACGCAACAATGATATTTACAGAATCTGAAAACCCAATACTGCTATAACGGACAACACGTTCACAGGTCTACCTTTATTGAATTTGGTTATTTGTGGAATTCTTACAGTGTGTAACAAATTCTACAATTTTGTATCAAAAATTACACTGATAAATATGTATGGCTCATAATTTATCAGACTCGAATATAGCATTAAAATATAAAGAATCTAGAAAAAGAATAGAAGTATATGCGTGTAGACGAATTGTATTTGACACAAATGCAGGCAAGTATTCGCTATGGTTGATTTTGATATCTAATTTCCATAAGTAGCTTGGCTTAAGTAAATTATATCGAATGCTACCGCGAGTCAATATGAGGTTGCAGATAGTGACTGCGTGGTTATATATCTATTGTACAAAAACTCGCTAGAGGCGAAAATCTATCTGATAAGTGAGAGATGGTAGAAGGTCACGGTACTTTGACATGTTAACTACGCCAGAGGCAAAATTATTAGAACCAGACGGTTAGGAATTAAGGAAGATATTTAAAATCAATAGACACATATACACTTTCCGTCAGAATTAATGTCGTCGTCTACAGTCCAGTGTTTATCAAAACTGCTCCCCATCAGGCAAAGCAGCGGTATCTGTTGGTAGGTGAATTATTGTGGTATTAGTATTTAAAACACCGGGCAATTGTTTGGATCAGGTAGAAGAATTGAAACTATTTCTTGAAAATGTAAGTATACATCCTATGCCGAAATTTAAATCTGCTTTAAATAGCTTTCTCACGGGGAGGTGATTGGCAACACAATATTTACGCTTAATAGTAAGTAATTAAGTAATTCTATAGCTGACAAATTAGGGTGTATTAATAACTTTAACTAAGTAAGTAATTTGTTTTCACAGGAAGTACATAGTATAAAATAGAAAAAGTCAAAAAATACAAAAAGCGTACAAAAAATAAACGAAAAGTAAGAAAATTATGTAATTTCTTCAGTGTAGCTTCAAACTATTTGACAAAAATGAAGTTGACATGCGTAAGAAGTTTAATGTTGTCATTAAATTTTGTGTAATTATACTTATTTTAAAAATATACAGAGAACAAAACAAGAATAATTTATAACTTCACTATAGCTTCTGACCATAAGATAAATTTAAAATATCTTGATTTAGGTAAACTCCAATATTTTCCATTATGTTCTTTATAAATTACACAATGTATACTTACCTCACACGAAATACGAAAACAATAATTTATTGCAATGTTAATGTCATAGCCTACCAGATAAAGTATTATTCCCGCATTTGGAAGAATAAATGAATGGGAATAGAAATCAAACTACTGGAGATAGGTATAGGTGGTGTTACACCAAATCGATGTAGAATTGAATTCTGCGCCCAACAGTGTCAAAATATACAGGGTGTTCTATTTGAAAAAAATGAGTTTTACAACTTTAAAAATTGTTTGATATATCATAAATTCTTGAACGCCTTGTATAATATAAAAAAAATATGTTTGGTGAGACAATGTTAGTATCAGGCAGTTTTAAAATATGAGACTTCTGGCACTTACAGTAAGTGAAAATTAATCAGTTACGTAAAACGGTGTAAATGTCAGAATTTTTATAACAATCGTAATAGCTTAGAAACAGTTGAAGATAAGTATAGCAAATCCTTATTGTAATCGATATAGAATTTGATGCGGAATCCAAAAACGTAATAATATATAGGACGTTCCATTTAAAATAACAAAGTTTGTGGCGACTTCCGTTTAACCGGTGTGTAAGAAACTTGAAAATATTTTAGAAAGAAAGTAAGTACCAAATTATTGCGAACCCAAAACTTTCAAAAGTGCAGTGTTTCTGTAAGTCCAAACACTTCCTAACTAGCCACTTCCGTGGGAAACCCTGTATAATTTTTTAATGTGAAAAAGCGTCTAAATGCACCATCACGGACGAAACCACCTTTTCAAACAATCATTTTTTGAACGAAATTCAATAGAATACATAGTTTTAAAATTCGTTTGGGCGCAAACAGCTCTGAAAATGAAAGATTTTTGGATATTTTTCTACAATAATGGCTAAAAATCTTCCTTCCAAAAAATACAATACATCATAACAGCGAAAGGTAAATTACTCGTCCGTAAAAGGCGGTTTTGCTGAAATTTCTGTCGGAAGATAGTCCACACCAGCGTATACAATTCGGCCACGATGTATATAAATAATAAATCGTCAGCTAAGGTCGCTTTTATCATCGATAAGTGGATGATCAACAGATACAATTGGAGGTATTGGTCCAAAGACAACACATTTGACGGAACGCATTCTGCGACATCCCTAAATATGAAATATTTGAGCAGATGAAACTGTCGAATAGCTAACTACTTTGGTTACGGACTGAGACAACAAATTAAAAGTCGATGCCTGGTGATGATGTGACACCAGGACACACTGGGAACAGTGGCAACGAGAAACCTAATTTATTAGCAAAGACCGCCACAACATCATTTGTGGGACCGGAACCGTCTTACAGAATAGAGATGAGCACCTACGTAGGAGAACTTAAGAACAGGTTCCAGAAACTCGGAGCAACCCTTTGGGAAAATCTTTCTGGTCTGAGACATTGCTAGAACTAAGTAGGAACAAACTACGTGCAATTGTGGGTTTCTCACAGGGCATTGCCACTTTGGGGAATACATGACAAGGATAGGTTTGAAACACAATACCGACTGCAGGTTTTACGGGGCGGACGACGAAAATCTAGAACACCTATTACCCAACTGCATGGCTGTTGCAGCAATTTGTGTCATTTATTTTGGTAAAGATGTCATTGCCAAGGATGAAATATCCTCTTTGAAACCCCCACATCTATTGCAGCTTATTGCTATAACTGTAGATAAATACCAACAACTTATAACTCATGTATGGGGGAGAGGAAGGGGAGGCACAATAGATCATTGGGTCGCAGTGCAACATCACCCTCAATTCAAATTGTAGTTGTAAACCAGAACATAGAAACTTTAGAAAGTGCAGGATGTTGGAAGGCTCCAGATTAGGTAGTTCTTCCTCTTCAATTTCATGTGCTCCTAGATGCAAGACCCCTGAGTTACACAGTGCAGAGCAGTTTGAGAGCAGATGGATGGATATTTCATCTTGTTTCCCACAAAATCTGTATTGCGCATCCTGTGTTATTCCGAGTCTGCTTAGGTGTCCGCTCAGTTTACAATTGCGTTAGACCATCCCTGTTAATATACGAATCTTGGTTTTACTGAGCTTAATGCATTCTGAGGGTCTCTTTGGTTATATGTTCCTAGATAGCTTGCCCCATACCGTGGAGATTTTCCCACTATTTGGATTCTCTCAGCTCTACTTCACATGTGAGCTTCTCCAGTATTACACCGCTACTTACCCCGCAAAAAAGTTCTGGGCCCACAAAAGGTGTTTTGGCACCCTTGCTGAACCCATAATAGGGTTGTTACTTTTACCTGGCTCGTTTAGTTTGTCTAGTCACTCCTAGACCATTTTGGAGCTGATAATATTGAAATTAAGGGCGATGGCTGTTTGAGCATCAGACATTATGAAAATCCCTTGCTTTTCGTAGCTTCTATCGATATTGAACAGGATGCATCTTTCAATGGCGGGTATTTCCGGAATATTTTGTTCTAGGCCCATATATCCGTATTCCAGTTCCCTCTGCGGTTTGGGAGCCATCGGTGTACCATTTGATACCGTTTCGAAACGGTGTCTTTGTCTTATTCACTCTGGGTAGCACTTAAAGTCAAAAATCTACGTCTTAGAAAATGTAAGTAATAAGATATTTAATAAATTGTATATCTTGAATCAGCTGATTAAGTGTAATAAAGCAGAGTTTAAAAGTTCTATTTATGTATTTAGATTTATTAGGTTTTTGCCAGGTTCTGCAGGAGCAAAGATCTTTCAATAAGTGGTCACATAATAAATAATTTGCATTTGTTATTGACTACGACAACCATACACAAATAACCATCAGTAATACCAATACATGTGCACAGATATATTTGCTCCATTTGTCTTCTTCTATTGTTGAAGGCCAATTAGATTAGTATGAACTTTTACAGCAATGTGTGGATTATTGTATATCTCTAGAATCATTTGGCATGTCTTGTCTATTAAATCACTAAAATATCTTCAAACACGATCTTAAATGATAACTTTCGTTAACATTCAGAAGACATCCTTTCCGCATTTAAAGAGAGGCTAGGATACTGCTTACATTGTTAATAGAAAAAGCTTAAACTGTTTTATACTTTATTATAATTATTACTTGTTATGTTTTAAATACTATTAAAAAAATCGATTTTAAGTTTTGCTTTCAACAGCAGTAAAAAAATTGGATAGTATTGAGGAATTGCAGCAACAAGAAATGCAAGTCGCACCACGCAAAAAAAGTTTCTAATGACTAGTTCCTTACGACGAAAGATAATTTCTAAGTTCAGCAGCCAAAGATCATATATTGTCTTCACACCGAGGTTTCCTTGTCTAATATGTTTGGATCTCATCTTACAAGGACATCATTCGAATACGTTCGTAATGCTTGACTGACTTGTGAGAGTAATTAGTCATAATGCTAGTACCCAAAGCTTGTATTGAAATATTGGGGAATCATTTCTGAACTATGTAGTTCGCACAGAGTGAAACCATATACAATGCTTCTTTTATTCAAAATATATTACTAGGCGGAATATACATACATAACTAGGCTTTGCCTCAGCCTCATTTATTTGTTATCATCAATTTTTTTAGTATAATAAATAAGAATAAATTAGAAAAATAATCTAAAGATTATCAGAAGCGTCATATGTACATATATCGATCAGTAAAAGTCCAATATTCTCACCATTTCTTCCTTTCTTGTTACAGTTTTACTAAGCGAAACCATAGAAAAAGACGAACTCCAGTTTAAGACGCTGAAGATCACCGACTTCGGACTGGCGCGAGAGGTTTACAAGACGACGCGGATGTCTCAGGCTGGCACTTACGCCTGGATGGCGCCTGAAGTTATCAAGCACTCGACGTTTTCAAAGGCGAGCGATGTTTGGAGCTACGGCGTACTACTCTGGGAGCTTCTGACCGGCGAGACCCCCTACAAGGGTATAGACACGCTGGCCGTCGCTTACGGTGTCGCGGTCAACAAACTCACCTTACCCATTCCGAGCACGTGCCCGCAGCCTTGGCGCGATCTCATGGAAGGTAAGTGTAGATACCCTATGATGTACTTATCTTCTGTCTTCGGCTAGTTATACCTATATATGTGTACGTATAGTTCGGTGACATCATGCTGATGGTACCGCTACCTGGACACAGTAGGATAGCTAGAAATAGAAAAATTCCTTTTATTATCTGTACTAAATGAAAGTATCCGTGGTTAATCATCTTCCTTCCTATATATTAGTTCTTTCCTGCTTCCGTTTTCACGTTCGTCCCTTGTGGCTACTGTTTCTTGGACTTTCACCTGTTTCCGTGCCAGTTGTTTAACTATCTGAACGTGCATTGAATGCTAATTTGCTTTAATTAGTAAATACTCATTGTACACGTACTGTTATAAGCAAATAAGTTTGAATAACATTTTTCAATTCAACTTTAATAATAGGGCTAATTTAATAAATTTTGAATAAAAATCAATACATTGTTGAAGTACAATAGTAGACTACGAGACTTTAATATAGCAATGAAGTTTAATATATTTATTTTATCATTATTTGGAATTAATACAATAGCACAGCCAATAACAGCAGTTTTCCGTTTATGCCACTTATCACCTCTGTCAAGGCTGCAACTTCAGTAATTAGTGCTATTATAGTCATTATAACAATAGTTATGTAACAAATATACAGGGTGGGCGAAATCCTCTAGATCCTAATAATAACTTTTGACACACTTAGGAACAAATTTATGAACTTGTAGAAGCACGTGAAGAACCTTCAAACTTTTAGAGCATAATCACTAGTATCATGCGCTTTACAGGTCCGTTCAGTTTTTAAACAACTAATCCCGTGGGTCAAATGGAACTAAAAACAAACCGGACCTCTGTTCTAAAAAATAATTTGTTCAGTTGCAACCAAAATTCTTTCTGTTATCTGCAAATATTCTCCATATCAAATGTCAGCTGCGCAGCTAGTCGTCACATTGTCAAACACCTTTCCTTTTAGATTTTTTTTTCATGACTGAAAAGTCACAGAGCGCTAAATCTGGTGACTAAGCAGGAGTGAGAAGAATATTTTACTCCTGACAGCCCAAATAGTGGTTCACGAACGAACCGTGGGTTGTTTTCCACCTGATTTTTCAGCTCCTGGTTCAAATTTTGACGAATAGTTTGATTGATTGGTTGATTTTGGGTGAGCAGATGAGGAACAAACGTAACAAATTAAATTAAATTTACGTTGACACTGAAATATTTCGAAGAGATCATCTTTACACGCCAGGATAGTGGAACTCTTTACCCAGACATACATATCTAGAGTTGAAGGTTGGAGGATGTAATAACAGTGTTTCAATGCGGAACCTTTAATGTAGTATGTAGTGTTGAGACACGACGAAACAAAAAATTCTTTGTTTGTTCGATACTGAGAATCACTTTGAGAGTTTAAAAATTAGTCCAAACATGTGTAGAAACCAAATTAGTGGACATTAATTCGAAGTGACGTTGATAGCGACATCTGATAGGCAATAACTGAAGTTTATCTGTAATACCTTTTTTATTACTTTTGTTAGTAGAGTGATTATTGCAATGGTACCTTGAGCACCTATACTATTACAGTCATTTTTTGGCTTATTCTGTTTAGCAATGTTTGGTGTTTTCAATAATTAATATATTTTTTTTCCTTCATGGACCGATAACCTAGTGCTGTCATTTTGCCAAAAGACCTATTATGTCCCCATGTTCGTCGTCCTTGGTTTAGAGATGCCTCTAAAACGCCAAATGGCTCGGACATTGAAATTTGGAAAGGCGGGAAACCCGCTGGTGAATCCATTAGCCTAGGACTCTCCGCTTCCATCTTTCAGGCCAAAATTATAGGCATCCAGAAGGGCGCAGAAAGCATTTTAACTTCCTCACCTGACAATGTATCGATTGAAATACTATCGGACGGTCAAGGTGCTCTTAAGGCTCTAGAAGTTGTCAACTTTGATTCTGAAGTGGTATTGGTTTGCTAAAACAACTGGAGAAACATTACAGCGTCACGTTGAGAGCCACTCTGAGATCAACGAAAACGAATTCGCTGACGAGTAAACCAGAGCATCCAGTGAACAACCATTCACAGGACCAGAACCGACGTGTGCGGGCTCCTACGATTGCATCAAAGCTTTCGTCGGAAGCTCGCTGCCAGGCACCGCTTCCATTGTAAGGGACTTACTGGCATGAGACACTGCAAAATCCTTGGAATTCACCTGTACCAAGACAGACTTCGTAAAGCTGTCCCTATGAGTGCGCCCAGGCTAAGGATGTTTACAGGCATCTTGACTGGGCACTGCACTCAAAACTCACAACAAAAACATGCTACGGTGTCGTAGAAGAAACTCCCGTGCATGTCTTTTCGACTGTCCAGTATGGGACGTGGAGAGACAAACCTACTTTGGGACTGATTCTCGACCAACCCACACACTTCTTACTACATACAAGTGTAACCGAGACACTTGTACTTGCGAGACACTTGTGCTTGGGTTTGCTGATATAGGTTATACCACTCTCCCTGGTGGAGGCGTCTACTAATTTCAGTAAGACTGAAATTAGGCGAAATCTTATCCATTCTGACAGACAAGGACGGCGGGTTTTTGATCTATGTAGGTGAAGATGTCGCTGTGGTCATCAGTCCTATCAGTGAAAACTTCACTGATACAACTACATCCAACACATACATTTTGCCATCTGAGCTCCCAGTATGGTCTCCATGGCCGCCGTCAGCTTCGAGGACATAGCTCCCGTGATGCCCAGGCAGGCAATCCTCTGAATTTTGCTCAGAGTGTTCGCCGCATATTCTAACTGTTCTTCTGCCACCAGACTAGTGAAGTGCAGTAGTAATTTCTTTCATTGTATTTCTTTTATAATCAAACAAAGTAAGAAGTTTTTTTGTAACTAAAGTACTATTTTGATCAAATTTGGTATTAGTGCACTTCTTTCAACCAAAAAAAGTTCCTAGAGATTGTCATATTTTCTGCTTAGTTGTTTTAATACCTATTAGATGAAGGAAAACCGTAACCACATTTAATTTGTTAAAAAGATTTCAAAACTCTTGTTTGGACAGATACAGCCATATAATGGATTCAAAGTTTTATTAATAATGATCCATCTTTGACATTGACATCAGGTTTGTGTTTATTACTAAAAACTGCTTCGAATTTGTGATGACTTATGGATAAGAGATTGCACGAAAAATCTTTGGATAACCTTCAATTTTACGCATTGACAATGCGTGTCCTACGGTACTACCACGCCATGACTATGTGTACGAGATTAAGAGAATTTTATTTGAAACTTGTTCATTTTTCCCTGGCTTTCAAAAGCTCTTTTACAGTCTGCATATATCTTTAAAAAAAATCTGTTTTCAAAAATATAATCGATAGTATAGTACTACTGCGTCAAAAATTGTCTGGGTAAAATGTTTCGTAAATGACAGAACGTATTTGAGGCGTTGCGTGTATAGAAGACCTGAAGAATATAAGAAGACCTGAAATTGACTAATGTGTATTACACCAAATTACATCAAATTTTACGCGTATGTGCAGCCCATACACTCAAATAAAATATTCAACAACTCATATCACGACAAACGCTCATAACAACCGTGTAGCAATTATTGTTTTGAAAGGCGTATAGATATAACGCCTGAAATGACAGTAATAAAGTAATGTTCAACTAATATTTTATACGAAGGCATCGATAAAATTAATCTTATATTAACGTTTAACTAACTGCCAGCTAATACGCATTTTATACCATAATTTTTTGCGCTAATATTCAGTCACTTAACATTAAAATTCTAAATAAATTCCTAATTAGAACTGGTTACTGGCACTACTCGTTCTACGTTTGTTTATATTCTATCCACAGAATTACGATTCATCTATGATGAGGTTCGCCGCAACTTCCGCAGTAGTTTGAGTTCAAGGAATTTCATCTTCTAGCGCTATAAAATTGCCACAATGCTCAACTCGCAAACGTTCGTTCCTGTAAATTAATTTGCGTCCGCTACCTTGTCGTCAAGGTCAACAAACTAATTATCCAATCTCTACTAAGTGCGTTTATTCCAACACAAAGACGGCAGTTTTCGGCCGAAAAATATCATTGCATTAAGTAAAGTCAAAATATGTTCTTATGTAAGGATGACTTTAAAATATCTGAGGTTATTGGACTACAAACAAATACTGAAACAGAATATAAATTTGTTTAATTTGAAACTTATTTTTTAAAGTGATTTACTGATACACTAATGCGTTTGGAATATTTACGGTTTTCAGTTTATTCTGGCAAGGACAAAATGATTGGGATAATACATACATTGATACTGTCATCTATTATAATCTATTAAATAGATTCTGCGAAATTGATCGTAATATCAATAGTGACATTGTAAGGTGTACAGAATTTAAATCCATATAATTACATTAAGTAATACAATTAACTGTGTTAGGCTTTCATAGATGTGAAACAAATATGAACAGATATGGAAAGAAATATAACAAAGACAAACACACTTATTACTTATTTGTGTTTTTGTTACATACATATTGCCTAAATGTGTCACATATCATCTTTGTCTTACGATATTGTGATTGAGAACAGAGTGTAGGTAGGTATTTGGTTTGTAAATTTTGTTGCTAGTTCTTTGCATGTTCGACCAGTTTCGATCCCTAATAGTCCGTAGTCTTTGTGGTGGGTACTGCTAATACTTTTAGTATATAGATTTTACTAGGCACGTTTCTATATATTGTTCGTGAACTATAGTTCAAGGTTGTGTAGCTACATTTTGCATTTTATTGTTTGGCCAATGAAATGGCGACCCACGTTTGGTTTTATGAATGTGTAATTAAGGACCACTTGGTAAATATATCCACTCCTCCCTTTGTGGAAAAATTATCATATTCATTTTTATATGTCCTTCAATTTTCTTGGAATATTGTATTGTTAAAATCTCTCACTAATAGAACATACTTTAATGTTTTCGGTGTAGAGGAGACTAAAGCGTCGCTAGTATATGACTGGTTGTATTGTGTTGAGTAAAATTTATACAAAAACTTCTTTAATTTTTGCAGGTTTTCTGAAATTTTTGAATTAAATCGTTTAACATACTATTCCTTAATGATATTAGTATAAACCATATATCCATACTAGAGTTTTTCCGTGTGCCTTGTATAAGTTTAGTAAATTCCTCGATATAGATTCATAAAGAATCTTTAGACCCAGTTTGTACGACTTCTTTAGGCTTCGATTCAACTACTACTTCTTTGGCTTTTCGGTAAGAGAAAGCGTTATAATGGCGTAAGTTGTAACTTTGATGCTACCTTCCTTAATTTGGTTTTTTGTAATTTCATAAATTCCATATCAAATGCGGAAATGCAGCCATCTCAAAATACCTGTACCTAGGGCTCATGGATGGATAACCGATGACCCCTGTAATTGGCGTAAGGTGTTGAGGATGCTAAGGCTTGAATTATTATCATTTCTCTTGTCTCTAAATGGGTATTTTACTCTAGATCCCAATAGCTCATCGATAGTAACATTCATGAAGTGTACTCGTATAAGTAGTTTTGGCAGTTGGCAAGGAGCTTTGGTGATCTTTGGCGAGGGAAATTAGGTATACACTAATTTATCAGTTTTTTTGTTTGATTATTCAGTCATAATTCTTCTGCATCAGATTGATTGGAATCACTTTCAAATAGCAGCTGCATTCCCTTTTTTTTCTACCTACCACAGCTAGGCTGTGTGCAACCAGACAGAGAGGGCTAAAATATCTGAGAGCATATTTGGCTTTGTTGGTTTGCGGCTTCTAAATTTTGTTTACTCCAGGCAAGAAATTTTCCGTTAGCTCTTCGGATACTTTGAAAACTCCGAATGGCACGGGCATTGGAGTCTGAGGAGATGGAAACCCAGATGGTGAACCGATCAGTCTATGGCAGCCTTGCCCAGAATTCTCGTGCTCTTATGGTATCATTCTACAAATACTGTTGCTTCTGTGTTGGGGAAGATTTTGTAATGTCGTATTGGATTCCTTTCACTCCATAGTTTTCATGTAATGTTCAGTATTAAAATCCTCTGGGAAATTCCAGCACATCATCACTATCATATTCTTTTCAGTCCAAGAAGAAGTAGTTAATTTCAGTGTTTACCACACAATAACACTTGTCGCCAGTTTGAAGAAGTGAGGAGCTCCTTTAGATTTGTTTAAACTGTAGTCTCATAGTCTCTTTTATAGCACTCTTTGTGCTAGCTTAAGTAAAGCTTACCCAATTTTGATCTTTGTGAATGTTCAGGATATTAGGAGCTCTATTGTGAGAATGTTATTTATTCATCATTAGCATATGTATGTGTACATGATACAAAAAAAAATTACACATAAATATGCACACGAAGAGCTGTAGTGGTAGTCCGATAACCAATACAGCTTGGAGGCTATAGCAACTGCATACGTCATAAATAGAAGAATGGTTATGTTCAATCCCGTAAGGTATTTAGACCCAACTATTTATTTAGCCTGAACACTAAACTACATAAAAAGGAATCGTGGCGACAGTGCTTACAAGCAATACGGTTCCAGTAGCCGCCATTGCTGCACCTTTTAAAAACTTGACAGAAGTAAAAAAGAAATGCTAATATTGTTTCGTGAATGGTAATTTTTGATCTTTGGTATGAAAACAAAACTAATTTATGTCTCCAACCGTTCAACTGTATTGCAGATAGCAGACTAGTAAGTTGTAGTCAAACTTGCTAAAACAACTTATAACTATTACGAAACACAACATAATTTCAAGGTAAACATTCGTTTTGGTATTAATTCTGATAGTAAACAAATATCTTTATATGGGATAATATAGTTGCACAACGTGAATACGTTTAAATTTTTCAAACGTAGCTATAACATTGTTCGTTAACATTTCAAAAAAATACATTTCATACGAATGTATTGCAAAAGTTCGCCGTGCGAATTAGGTCGTAGAATGCATAATAGATAGTATATCGCAATCGCTTATACAAGCGGAGATACTGAACTCAAATTAAACATTACACAGAAGTTTATATCTATATACCAGTCTAATTATTTCTGGAATTGATGCAGACATCTCGGCGAGTAAACAAAATCGTCATAACATCATTTCGTAAGCTCTCACCTGTTCGCACGATCCAATTTGTAATTGTTGAACGTTGGATTAAAATTTTTCTAAAAAAACCAATACCGCTTGCAATGCTGTTGATTAATCCATCGGTATGTACGATTCGAAGCGGGTCAAAGTCACATCAGATCGATTGCATGCATACAGCTTCACCTTTATAGATGTACAAGACGCGATTGAATTATGCAAAAAAAAATGAAAGGAGATATTCCATCGCAGTTAATAGCTAAACTTGTTTGCGGTTAGATAGGACAGCGTGAGAGGTTTTTTTTCTTGTATTTAATTGTGTTAGTAGGTGTATTGTTATTTACTCAAGATAATAAACGCGCAATCCGCTAGGACGATGTAGAGATAAGGATTTTAATGACGGTAAATGTAATTATATGGAAATAATAAGATTTAGAATTGTTGTATATGCTGCGGAGGTAACAAATAAATACGTATATCCTTTGTTTTCTTCGTCTCGTTTGAAGTCTTATATTAATTGCAAGTTTTATTGTAACAAATAAACTTGAATAGCCTATCATAGCTACAATGAATAGTAGGAGATAATTAAAAAATACCATACTTTTTATCAGATGTGCTCCATCTATATTTACGTTACAGTTGTTTGTACTGGATAAGTGCACGGTTTCTATTAAATAATAATTGTATTTATTGTACTGCTCCAGATTAGAGTACAGAGGAAAAGCCAAAAATAGAAGAAACACGTTTATATGAATTTTGAAGGAGAATTATTTCAATTCATTACTATGCTTATAGATGTACAGTATGTAAAGTCTGGATACAATCAACACACCAGATAGTGAACTAACCACTGCAGTAAACAGTGTAGTTAGTATTGGCCTCGAAATAGTGAACAAATTGTACCTCGCTAGAGTGAGTTTCCCAAACACATACACAGGGACTCACAGGACAGGAAGCATCTAAAATTGGAAGAGATGGCAGAAACGTTAGAATCATTGCAACAAGGAGTTGTATTTGTACTATTACTCAGGAAATATGGAGTTGTTAAATCAACAATACGTTTGATAAGAAACAAAAGGCGTATGACTTTGAAAATGATTGATAGTACGTTTAGTAGGCCGGATAAAAGAAAAACGTTAAAACAATCGGTTTATCATAATATGGAAAAACCTCTTTACAAGTAGTTTTTGAAACAAGGAGAACGACACACTATTATAACCGGAGAGATACTTAAAGAGAAGGCAAAGGTGCTCCATGCAAAATTTTACGCAGGTCTCTTTCATGCGATGGGCTGCAGAAATTTAAAAAACGCTACGGCATAAGGTTTTTAAAACTTGTTGGGGAGAAACAGTCATCACAGCCAGAACTAATGGTTCTACTTAAAGAAAAATCCAAAAAAATAACTTCCACTTAATTTAGAACAACTATACAGGGTGTTTCATAATATACGCCCAAGACTTTAGGGTGTGATAGTTTGCCCAACAATTTGAAAAAGGTTTCTATCAACCTACCGTCTAAAATGCACCATTTTCGAGATACACGGTGTTGAAATTTAATAAAAAAATTCGTTTTTTACAAATATCTCCGGAACCGTTTATTGTAAAGAAAACAGGTTCTACTCATAATAAGCTAAGTTGTGTGCGAGAATTTTTTTAGGTTATAATTGGTGAAGATTTTGAAGGGATAGTGGTTGTTTTTCTTCCCAACTTCACCACTACTAGAAAAAGTACGGTTTCGAGACGCCCATTTGAACCGCCAATGTTTTCTACTCGGAAAAGGTACTGTTGGTCATGAGCTGTAAAGTTGACCGTTTTCGAGGAAAATCACAAATTTTATGTTGAAAAACATGTCAATTTTTTGAAATAAAAATTTTATTTACTTTTTTTTATTTTTATATTTACTAAAACGTTAGAACACGTAGAAGCAGCAGTAGAACAAGAAAAGGAAACGTTAACTTCATAATTGCAAATTAAAAAAAATATACAAAAGTTGTCTTTTTAAAATTCTCCAAACCGTAAAGGAAACGCATATCGCATGTACAAATTTAATTTGTGTTCCTATTAAATGTGCATATGTACGGTGTGTGTGGTTATTAACAAGTACGCTGTAACTTTATACAAAAGCTAGCTCTTGTTAAAATAACAATTGGTTTGTACCTGCAAAAAGTAAACTTGTATTAGAAAATTAAAAATGAATACACAAACGCTCAAATGCGCGAAATGCATTACCTTTACGTAATGGCGCATGGTAATTCGGCAAAAGCAAAGCGGTTGTATCAAGAAAGACATCCTGATTGCCCAGTACCACACCATACCTTATTTTAACGTATTCACCAACGACTATGGGAAAATGGAAGTTTTAAAAGGAATATACTGCTGATAATAGACTGCTGATAATAGGAAGTTACAAATTCTCAAGTAGAAGAGGCTGTCCTCAACGCAGAGCAAGATGAAGTCACAACTGAAATTGAAAATGAAGACAGCGTTGGTGATGACGATGAAACTGTGACTGACAAGTTGATTTCCACTGATAAAGCACTGAAATCTTTGAATACGATTATTCAGTGAGCTCAAGATGAAATAGAATATTCTCGTGTAATTGCCCTACAAGATTTGAGAACTAAGCTGGTTAAAAAATATCCAATAAGCCAACAAAGCAAAAAAACCAACAGAAATTTCTTAAGCTTTAGTAAAAACGCAAATACGAGCATAAATTTGAATTTGATCTCAATAGTATCTATCCATTGGTTGAGAAGCTTTATCTGTGTGCAATAAATTGAACTTAATTGACAAATTTTTTTAGGAATTTGTAAAATTTAGTCGATTAGCGATAACAGATGAGAGATCAGACACGTCATTTTAATTCACGTGATCTAACCACACATATTGTTTTAATCTGCATTACTTATAGCACCACAAACAGATTAACATGGTGGCATTTGAAACGGTAGTTCATCTCTCTAATTTTGAGACATACATAGTTACATCAGCTGTTGAAGATATATTTATGAGATAACATACATAGATTACAACCAAACACAGAAATTACCTTAAATAAAAATAGATAATCTTATCTTAAGCTTTAATATGTGCGTATGTGTGTACGTTCTTATATTAGATAAAATAACGCCTATGTACTAGTTCAGGCAATTGACACTTACCACACTTGGCGGTTGAGATTTCCCACAATGTTAGCACTTGACATATACATAGTTCAAATTTATAATAATATCCACTTTATGAAACGTGAATTCAATTAATTTGGCTTCTGAAAACAAATAACCGTTAATCTCTTTAGTACCACTTTACATATTTAATGCAAATAACTTTCATGTCGTACGATCTGTATGATTACGACGTGCTACGTTCAATATCTTCATTAAACCGCAGCTAGATTATCATCATTACAAGAAAAATGTTTATTGACATGGCAAAAATTGCAACAACACGAGAAATATTCCTATGATATTTATTACTGGGCATTAAAAAAAAATGAATATGCACATACTAAATACGTTGTCTTGACAGATAACTTAAGACCAGAAGTAAAAAATAATCGTTTTTAATCATTTATTGTACTGCTACTCTTGTACAATAAGCTAGCGGAGGAGATTGAATCTTTGGATAATGAGTCAGACATACCTAAAAACATACCTCGAAAATGCTAGTGCCGAAATCACCGACGAAGATTCAGGAAATGAAGATGAAGTTAGTGTTCATAACTGGCGGGGCAGTCATCTTAAAGCCCAATTGAATTTGATGATGAAGATAATATTCCTTAGTCGTTCTTAGTGAGACCTACTATGTACACAAGCGATTTCTCAGATATCTAAGCGAAAGAAAATCTATGCTTGGAAAGAAAGACATTAATGCCGAGATTTTTTCTAATCTTGGAAAACCAATCGGTTCCAAAAATAATATGTTACCAATGTTTTTCGCCTCTGAACTTATAAATATGATATCGAGATATACAAATCTATATGCATCTCAAAACGGACGTTCCACAGATATATAACATGCGAGCAAATAATGTGCTTCATTGGCGTTTTGTTCGTCAGTGGGTATAATATAATATCCAGAAGAGCGATGTATTGGGAAAATCCTCCAGATTCGGGCAACATTTCGGGTAGCATTCAAGGTTTGATACGATTGATCATATGGTTGTGTATCATGAAACCCAAACAAAATGTGCTTTCTGTCATGAGAAATGTAACTCTTCTTATTGGAAATGTGTCAAGCCTGCATTCCAAATAATCCCAAACAATGCGTTTCTTTGTGCCACACAAAATAAATGTCTAAACGATTGTATAAATAAACTATTTTGACACTCAAATAAAATTCACTTAAACATTAACAGTAATATAAAATACCAGGGTCCTTTAACGACTTAATGAAGTTTGTTTGAAATTTCATTTTAGTACTATATTTGGAATTTTTATCGATTTATAGCAAAAAAAAGTTTTGGTAATATGTGGGTTACCAATCTTAGTAGATACTAATGCCTTCTACACACCTCAAGCTGCAACATGTAATGTAACGTGTAACGTAAGGTGTAATGCAACGTGGACGGTTTTAATTTTACAGTGCAACAAACAACGCGCATTTTGTTTACACAAATGTTCCATAGTGCTCGTCGAGTATGGATGCGCGCGTGAACGAATTCTATCATCTGGTTGTAGCTTTTATACTTTTAGAAGAATTATCTTGTTCTGCCAATAAAAATTTGTTTAAAAAATTTACTTATTTTTAAAGATCCTATAATTTATTTCTCCCGTAGGTGCGTAATTCATATTTAGATCGTTTGTATGCTACATTTTATTAACTTATTACCTTTACCAGTGCCTTGACTATTTCTTTCTTTGGCTTTTTCACGTCTGTTCGATAACAACACACTAACCATCTTTATCTTGCATATTTCACCTGTTATACCCATAGCTTCACCTATTTGATCCCAACTATCTAACTTTAAATTAGTTTTTTGTAATCCTTATTTTTTGGGATCCATAATTTCTTTTTTCCTCATAGAGCCGTATTGGCAAAAGTGTATTTTCTTCGTTCCAATCTTCCATAATTATTTACTGTATTGGCAATAAATTAAGAGATAATTTTGTTACACAGAATTAAGTAATATACTTTTTACTCCAAGCGCACCAGTAGAACTGCGTGATTCTGACTGTGAACGTTTATACCTATCAGATTTCTTTTCCTAAACAAACAATATATAGAAATCGAAACAGTCGACTATACGACTATAGAATTTATAAAGTATTATTAATGACAGTGTTAAGTGGAAGAAAATAAACGAATAAATTCAAATCCCAAATAGCATTTGTGCGCGTTCGTACGTACACACTATACGTCTAGCAAAATTTCCGTCCACACTGCAACCGAACATTCCTTTGATGGCGCGCTAAAAACCGACATCGCGCGGATCGTCAGCGCGCGTTCGGTGCAACACGAACTGCAACGCGCAACATTCATCCACACCTGATTACGCGTTGCGTTACACGTTGCATTACATGTTGCAGCTTAGGTGTGTACGAGGCATAACGCGTTTTCCAGCCAGTTTGAAAGTTAAAGATGTTCAGTTTACTAACCTATAGAGAGTAAATTACTTTTCTCATGATCGGTAAAATCAAAAGGAGAATTATAATCAAACGGACGTTGGTATTGTTATTATACTATTACCTAGAAACGAATTCATTTGTTTTTAAATAACGAGCGCAGAATTCGTGTTTTGAATATTTGGTATATTTGTGTATCATCCACAATCTAGTTCCCTTTAATAGCGGGTTTTATATCTTTGCTAAGCGTCCTTGCTTGGAATTAATACGATTTTTAAATGTAATTTGTTTACTTGCCACTGTTCTGAGGTTTAAAATTTTGTAACATATGTTCTCCGGTGATTCTTGATCGTTTCGCTTATCTAATTGGTTTATAATTCAATTCGTAATAAAATATTTAAGTAGTTTTTGTTTGTTGTTTTCTTATCTTGCATTTGAGGTCAAACTCATTTAATCTGTAATGAATCATATGGTAACAGATGCGTAAGTAACACGTAAATAAAATGTCTTAGACTTTCTCGGGGGTTTCGGGCTAACACAATCTATTATAATACGGTGCTTCCAAAAATTCTCTGCATCTCGATAAACTAAATTGATATCATTAACGTCGCAAAATATATTTTATACATTGGTATACTTGCAGCAAAGTGATTCACAGAAATTTATTTATAAATAAATAAATTAAATAATTGGTATATAATTAAGTATAAAATCTGTGTTATGAAAGTCAAATAAGTCACATAAGCCAACCAATAAATAAGAATGTATGTATGTATAAAACCAGAAGTTACAGTTTAACAAATCATTTACATTATAGCAAACATTATCTAATAAAAGCAGGAGCCAACAAATGTTTTTCTTTCAACCTCCACCCTGATACCTCGGCTGAATCGCTGAGAGCTAAGCCTTGAACCAAATCGCGTAGTAATAATAATAATAATAATAATTTTATTTACCGTAGGTCTAAAGACATTGGTAATTGTCATAAAGTAAATATAATAATATAAACTAATACTATAATAATAGTCTCGAGTATGTGAAGAGTTTTGGTTCATTGTAGGTGGGCTCATAAGTACCGTAATTGTCGTCGTCATCACTGCCTTAAAACAACTGATCAACATCATCTAAAATGTTTTCAAGTATAGCTGGAGGACATTCATTACCAAAACAACTGAATGCCCAAGTCTTGTACAATTTTGGTATGTACAAAAGGAATCAAATTCTCCAAACTATTTGGCCTATCCAGTTCATCAAGCATATATTAGGCTCTTTTTACGGCTTGGAATCCTTTTGGCGACAGTTTTTGTAGAAAAATTTAGTCAGTACACAGTCCTGATCTACATATGTGACCTGGACTACGGAAAGGTACCTATCGTTTGAAATTAAGTTTGCGAGTAAGCGGCTGTTAAAGATAACAAGTCGTGTGCGTGCGTTGCGTTTGTATTTGCGCTACTACCTCTTCTTTTTTCGTCTTACCCTTGGCTCTCCACCTCTCTTTAGACTTCCACCATACAGTGGTGCTTTTTACAATATTTTTTTTTGTAATTTAGTCAAGTAATTTCCCCTAAATAGATAATTTTGTGAACATTGAACGGATTTTTATAATTAATGTTGAACTTTAAGGATGATTTCCAGCAAAAGTTTCAAACTTAGGAGTCTGCGGTTTGTTCCATTGAAAAATACATTCAATTTTCTATAAATTTCGATCAAAAAACAAAAATTGATTTTTCCGACCATAGGTACCTTTCCATAGTCCAGGTCACATATGTATATTAAAGATTCTAATACTTATCGAGCTATATTCGAACAATGCTTGCAGTTACACAGCAAATATGTGTAGATGTCTTATCTTTTATCTATATACATAAGTTTTTCGTTTGTTCTTTTGTTGTTGAATTTAGAAAACATGACTGATGATTTTACTCCTGTTTTTCCCAAAAACATGCCTTGCCTTTTATTATCACCATTCACAATTAGGACCAGTTATTTAAATGGTTACTTACAAGTCTGTACCGCATAATGACATATTTTTGGTGTTCCTTTATCTAGTAGTTGTTGTAGGTGCGTACAATTAATCGGTTAAAAAAGACCTCTTCTGTATAATGATATTAGAAGGGGTTTAAGTTAAAACGTCGCAGAAAGTCTGGAAAGTATGCTTTATAGATGTCTATTTTTCTGCAGTAGTTATTTTCATAGCCTATCAAAGGACATTGCATTCCTAAAGTAATGCTCTAATTCAGTACAGTTAGACCATTTTTGACAAAATACGCTTCATTAATTGTGCAATATTTATACATCTGTGTTAAATAATGTTTATTTCAATATCAAAAACCGGTTAATAATTCTTCCGTATATGTATATTCGTAAATGTGCGAGTATAAATATCTCAGTAATTTATCTACGTTCTCTTAAATTTCTGATAAGTATTATTTTATTGTTTTGCGCAGCTGCTGCCTTATTATCAGTATGTATATGTAATACATGTATACATATAGTATGTAACGATAAATTTCAAAAACTATGTGAAAATTGTTATTATGTTTATATCAAAGGCGAATTATTCGGAAATGAATGTGAATGAATTTTGAGAACTGATACGTGTATTAATTTATATTTTTTAGATAACAATGTAGCCTCTGTCATCCGAAATATATGTCGTAAGTGTTATCCAGTAGCACTTACGACACTTTGCCACTTAGCAATAAATTTAGCATAACAATATACATGATGCTATCAACACTGGCTGATCGCTACAGTTTATACTAATGATTGCATTATATGGTAGAAGAAGGGTCGTTCGTGTACCAGTTACTTCTCTTCTATTGTTAATATCTTATCTCTGTTCTTAACGATCAGCTTAGCCCATCCATTTTAAGTTGATGTTTTAGGGACACATTAGACAGTGAACTAGTCATTGTCCTCTAAGGTGAGGGTGATAAAATTCGATTTACTTAGATAAAAAAATCTTTTATTAGCATTTGGCGAGAAGTTGATAAATTTCTTTGATTGCGTTTGTCCTGGTGTTTTCTTCCAGACGGAGGCCTTTTTTTGCTTCTCAATCTTGAAGATCCTTCTTGAGCTGACGTTTTGGAACAGCAAATAAGGTGTCTTTTCAAGCCATGTAGTCTCTCCTCCTTTCTTGGCTAGTAGGGCTAACGAAAGTATTTCTTGGACTGTGATAGCTGTTAGCAGTCATATTGTTCAACGATTATGTCTATTATACTGTATTACTCGTTTATATCTAGATCCCCAGTGTAAAGAAAGATATTTGAAAAATGAATAACTGTCTCAAATTATTTTACGACTATTTCAGTCGTGCTGAACTTACTGTCCACATCAACACACAGCATGATGTAGTCTGATTCTGTACTGTATAACATAATTTTATTATTTTTATCCTACTAACTTTCCGTTGCTTTCTCTTAACGGTTTCATAGATTTATTCATTACAATATTGTATTGAAAACAATATTTCATTAAAGACATACATATAGTGGTATATGGTTTAATCGTGACAAACATTTTGAACAGATAGGTTTAGCCCATTGTATTTAAGAACTTTCAACACTAGCTATCGCATAGCACCTGGTGCCCGCTCTATTACATACAAAACAGTATTACGAGGCAAATTTGTATTGTCATGTTCATCTAGAAATAGCTACGAGATGTCAGCAATCCCGTGCGAAAATCCAATTCGTCTTTATCGAAAAATCGATCGCGGAATCAGACAGTCGGTAGGATTTTGACGTAGACATATGTATGTACATACATCTATCCGTGGAGATAATAATGGGTACATTGTATTTTAACTTGCTTTGTAAAAAGTTTGAAAAATTACAAAATTACAAATGCCTTTTATCTAAATTACCTACTCAAGTAGGTCGCGATAAATGTATTAAATGATTTTTGATTAGAGTACCGTATGAGTGTTTTCCTTATTTTGTTTCCTTGCTAATTATTTTTAGATATTTCGCGAGAATTACTTATTTCGTGGAAACATAAAACTGTATACATATATTATACACAGTGTCCACAAAAATGATAAACGCCAGATAGAGCGATTCTATGTTCAATTTTGAGTCGATAATCTTATTTCAAAAAAGGTATATGGTCCTTCCTTTAGCGAAACGAGGTCATCAAATCTCACAATGTATAAAAATTCTGAGAAATTCGTAGAATTTGCCAATGAAACATCATTATGGTGAAATTTGAAAGTCTAATTGTGCAAAATGCACATACCTAGCTAATCGATTACATCAATATTTTCCATTTTTAACAGATCTTGAACGGCATTTTTCTAAAGTAAGTACATATGACAACGTGGTACAAAACACTTGCTTGTTTGAGATTAGAAACTAGATATCCAAATGACATTTATATGTTCAAATTAGTTAACGTACTGTGTCATTGTTACATGTGTAGAATGTTTACTTTTGGAGAGTATCAGAGAGTACGCTGCTATGTACATTGTATTCCGATTTTGCGGACTGGATCAGCGACTTAGAAACTGGCATATTAATACCAAAATGTCGCAACAGCGGTAGACCTAGAGAGCGTCGAACAGTCCAATTAGAAGAACAAATATTGAATGCTGTCTATGAAGATCCAACGTCCAACACAAGAGAAATAGCTCGGGAATTGAATATTCCTAGTAAACCACGGTATATTTAGTACTATCAGAGAATCTTTTTCCCCCATTTCTTGCACGGAACGTACACTCACCTGAAAGAAGTTGTAGAACGATTTATATAGCGATTATATGTAAATCGTTCTACAACTTCTTTCAGGTGAGTGTACAAACTTTATATGTGCACAGAAGAACGTTCTGCAATAGTATTTTGGAGAGAATCCAACCCGAACCAAACTTTATATTGCATATTATTTGGAGCGATGAATGTTTGTTTACGCGAGATTGGGTTTTTAATTGACATAATTTTCATTTTTGGGCGGACGAAAATCCTAAGGCAGTCAGGAAAATTGGACATCAGAAAAGGTTCTCCGTAAATGTCTGGCTCGGAATCTTAAATCTTCGAGTTATTGAACCGATATTTCTTCATAATTGGCTGCATGGACGTCACCACGTAAATGTATTAGAGGAAGTACTGGATAATGTTCCATTGAACCTAAGAAACATCTTATACATACATGACGGTACACCTGCTCATAATGCCCAAATTTCCGGAGACTGGTTGAATGCAAACTGTCCGAATCGGTGGATAGGGCGTAATGGACCAATAGCATAGCCAGCGAGGTCTCCCGATATTAATCCTCTGCACTTTTTCGTTTAGGCGTTCTTAAAGGAAAAAGTCTATGTAACTCCTCCAGCCAACGAAGATAACGTAATTAATAGAATTAACGCTGCAATTATAAATACCCCCGAGATGTTAGAACAAGTTTTTTTAATTCACTTCCTTGAAGATTACAACATGTTTGGAAAAACATGGCTACCAATGTTAGCAACTCCTATAAGTTTTCATAGCAATATCTTTGAATTAATAAACATTTAACTTCATATAAAACTTACGCCGTAATCCAAAATAAATAAATGTTGTGTCGCGTATTTGTCTGATTAGACGTTGCCAAATTTATATTTCCTTTGAGTTGCTCTTGTGGCTTAAGGAAATGCCGTACAACTTTTTTAAATTAAGGTTATCGATTCAGAATTGAATAGAGAATAGCTCTACCTGGCGTCTATCCTCATTTTTTATGGACATGAAATAGAAAAGAAACCACAGAATTATAGTTTACGTTCCTAAAGTTTGAATAAAACAAGTACAACATACTTACATACATACATACATATGTTGAAGTTATTTGTTATTTTGTTACTTGAAACTACACGATTATGAACATAATTAAACAATATTGTTTATAGTAAACAATACTTTTATTATGTTTTTGATCCTTGATAAGTGGGATAATTATCGACGCACGGCGAGGTTCACTTAGACTCTATATTGTTAAAATAATATTTATTATTATTCTATATTTATTCAAATGGATAAACAATGTCGTATACATACAGAAATCAAATGTGAAGTTGATATCATATCTTATAATGTAACCAAAGTATTGAAAAAATGTGAAAAAAAGTGAAATGTGTGATTATAAAGTAAGTTTTGGTTTAGTTCAGGTTTGCTTTTTAGATAATATGATAAGCCAATGTAAGCTAAAATATACGCAGTGACAGTAGAAGTGTTACGCCCAGATGGAATCATTTGCTTAACTTGATTTTTTGGCAATGTGATAGTTTTACATCAGAAATGAAACGATAACATTTGCATGAAATTTTATTAACATGTAACTCGAAAAGACATTAATAATGTGTTTGCCAACCCCGTAGCTGAGTACACTCCTAAGCATCGACAACATGAGATGGTCGATATCTGCTTGTGACACCTCTTTCCAAGCAACTTGAACTTCGTTGGTTAACTGCGCCCAAGTTCGTGGAGGATGGTGCAAAGTGGACAGTCTCCTCCTTATTATATCCCACACATGTTCGATGGGGTTTAAATCCGCGGAACGCGGTGGCCACGGCAAAACATTAACGCCTGCTTCTTGGAGGAAGCCTATAGTTCAATAGCAATATGGGGAAGTACATTGTTTTGCTCAAAAGGGACGTGTGGACGGCCATCTAGATAAGGTAGTAAACTGGTTTGTAGGACATCATCAACATAACGCGCAGCCGTCATACTGCCTTGAATAAACAGAAGTGGTGATCGGCTACTATAAGCAATAGCCTCCCAAAGTGTTACTCCAACTGTCCTGTGTGCATGCCTCTCGACAGCAAACCCAATATCACGCCGCTCTCCACGGCGGCCTCATGCCCTTCTACGGCCATCGTGAGTACCTAGACAGAATCGCGATTCGTTGCTTAAAATGACTTTATACTACTTCCCAATGCTGCCGTTCTTTGCACCAGGTCAAGTGGTCCGCAGTCAGAGGAAGCACTAATCGTGAACGGTATAAAAAACGTCCAAGTGCTCGAATGCGGTGACGCATAGTAACACGTCTATGTTCTCCGTCAAACCATTGGTAGGTGACTTGACGCGTTGTAGCAAAACGCTTTCGTAGAGCTAGTTGTCTGCGGCACCTATCTTGACGCTCTGTCGTGCGCCTCAGTTGACCAGTTGGAATTATTCGTGGTCTTCTACCTTCTGTCTCCCACGATACACACGCATTACCGTCATTGCAGTACAGTTAACACGACGGGGAATTTTGCGATGGGACCAACATATCGATAGGCAACAATTGTAAATCTGTCAAAGTCGTTAACACGGTGATAATTTAATCTTCGAACTCTAGGCATTTTATTATGCTTAACACTTAGACGGATACGTAATAACTAAACTTTTCTATATTAGTCAAATGAACATGAATCTCTTCGCAGAAAAGTAAGAATTTTTTCGCAAAAAGTATCAATGATAAAAAGTTGACATTCTTATCATAGCATGCTTTAAATATAGTGATTTTGATGCCAAAAAATCAAGTTGAACAAATTCCTCCTTCTGGGTGTAACACTTCTAATGTCACTGAGTATATCTCCTTTTGTAGTAGTACGTTCATTATAACGTGCTTAGTCTACTTTATTTCATAACTCGAAATTTGAAGAACATTTTTTAAACGTAACTGTAGCATCATTGCTTCTTTCTGTTGTCATTGTAAAGTCCATCTACTAACAATAATGGCACACATGGTGTGAGTTTGTCAAACCAATCCTATACAGATATTCCTTATATAATAAGCTTTTATCGGGAGGCATGCTAAATCTGCTTTCACAAAACTAGTGCTCGGCCTCTATCTTTGAATATATTTGATAGTATAATAAACAACAAAATAATATTTACATTATACGTCACAGTTTTGCTCCTGATTTTATATCTGTGTTTGTTTGCAAAGCTGTATAAAACATCATTTACTTGTGGTCAAAATTAAGCATGAATTCCTATAACTCCTGAGACTAGCACTACTCCTTAGGATGGTAAAATAACGGGTATAGATAATGCTAAATTCCACAAAGCCAAAATACCAAATTTTTTCAAAGGTAACATTGCAATGGTTCTAATCAAAATATCGAGCAGTAAACTGAAGCGACCCAATTACACCAGACAATTTTTGCTGTTAGGTTTTTGGAAGAAAATTTAAAAATATTTTGAACATTAATCAAGCATGGATTCATTAACTCACATACAGGGCTTTCATTTCAAAACTAGCCACACGGAATAACTTTCAAAATACCTCGAATTTAATTTAACAAAAAAACAGGTCAATTTATATTTACGGGGGGACAAATTTACGTGTATCTGCGACCTCCTAGTATCAACCCCTAAGCGGGGGTGAAATTCATATTGAAAAGTTCAAATAGGAAGGGGTATTGAGTGATACATCTACGAAAAGGTCTTGTTATTAGCAATCTTTTAGCGTTTTATTTGTCTAAATCGGATTATTTTTTGTCAAGTTATGCTCTTTTATAATTTAAAAATTAAAAGTTAACATTTTAGTGAAAATTGTTTTATTATCGTCAGAAGGAAGTTGTACTTCATTCAACAGATGTTCAAAATGCTCCCCGTTATTGAGGAGGCAATGGTAAAGCCGCTGCTGGAACTTCTCCCGCACTTTTTGAAACGTCTGTTTGGTAATGCTCTCGCACTCAGTGACTTGAAATTATGAACTAAATCTAATACTCTTCTAATATTCTTTCTTGTAATGATGGCACTAACTTCTAACTCAGTGGTCACTACACAACGAAGGAAAGTTTAAAAAAATCTTTAAAAAGAACTAACGTACAAGGTAAACACTACATTTGCAAAAAAACACCTTTAACGTTTTTTGTTAAGTTTTTACGTCAGTGTTGACATTTGTACCTTTTTTCAATTACAGAAATAATATTAGTAATTTGTTGCTACTTTCAACAAGTATCAATTTATCCAACAATCTAAGAATTTAAAACTTGTTTTTTTTTTAACTTTAAAAAAGCATAACACTCAATACCCCTTCCTATTTGAACTTTTCAATATGATTTTCACTCCCGCTTAGGGCGCTTAGGGGTTGATACTAGGGAGTCGCAGATACACGTAAAATTTGCACAATTTTAAAAGTTATTCCGGATGGCTAGATTTGAAATGAAAGCCCTGTATAATTATATTAATGGCAAAGAAAATTAATCGAATATAGTAATTATATAGGCATTTCTTTAAAAGTGTTGAGAAGTATTTGAAATTACTTTGAAACATCTCAGCTGTCATAAAAATATCGCGATCTATTACGTTTATATTTTGCCTAAGCCAATCACAACTCTACCTTTTGACGGTGACATTTCTCCTCCGAATTAAAAAACGGAGTATAGTAGATCTCTGGATAAACCGAAAATGAAAATAATTTTTATTGCTTTACTATAATTGAAAAAAGATTTCTTCGATGACTTGATTCAGTCTGTTTCACATTTTTATACTGTTGCAAATATATAGAGGCTTCCAAAATTGGCCGCTAGGCTACTATGGCAGCAGTTGTAGCAGCGAGCTGTCAGAATCGGCAAATTGACATATCCTACTTCAGTTTATGATTTTTTTTTCAGTTGTTTGCTTTAATGTTACATTTAGTATTACCTAATACTACAGTAATATAGGAAAACGGTCTACAAGCTTTAAAACCAGACAATTTCTTTTAAAATTTCATAATAATGTTCTTCCTCTCTTGATAGTTTCTTTCTTCTTATTTGGGTAGCGTTAATAATTGGAATGAGACTAATTTCATTAAGACATTAGCTTGGTATTTTTCTTTTATCCAATACAGATTGCAATCCAAATGTTTTATTTTCTGGCGTAAATAACGTCAGTGCTGACAGAATCTGCATTGTTGTATTAGTGCGCCCATAATTTTCCGGAGCTGAAAACCTTTCTAAAGCATTGTCTAATCAAGTCCTCGTTGCTTTGCCTCTGTCTTAAATTGTGTTTTAATGATACAAAAAAAATTCAATCTGAACGAAAACCTGTGTTGCTTCATTCTCAACCCAGTTTAAATATAAAACAACTTATACTGATCAATACTATATTCTGAAACATATTTTTATTAATAACGTATATTTATAGCTGTTGACAATGTTTTAAATATAAAAACAGCTAAATCCGACTCGTCTGTATTTAGCTCTTTATGAATATATTACGCCGTAGATTCTATTTACGATCCGATCGTTATGAGTATCATGTAATGTCTTTTTTATGTATTTATTAAATATCGTGAAAGCACACTTTCTCATGAAAACGCGTCTCTTTATTAACACTAAATGAACTACTCAAAACGAATTACTACAAGCGTTAGAACGGTCCACTATTAATTACATAACAGAGAGCGCCTTTTAGGAATTTCTAGAATCTTATCTGCTCCACCAATTTGTAAACAAGACCATTCCGTTTACTCTCTGAGTACCTTCTATTTTTAAATTTTCTAAATAAACTATGTATACTTTTTTAGGGCAATCCAATTGCAAACCAATTAAGCACGTGCCTCCACTTTAATTTTCTGAAGACCGCCTATTTATAGGTATATATGGTTATTTCTTCTGTTTGTTAGTTGTTATTTTGTAGGAGCTCTGCTGCAGTCGCCGTAACAAGATTTATAAAAGATTCTTATCTTGTTAGGTAGCTTAATTTTTAACGTATTTAATATTTAATGTTCGAGAATGGTATACATATACTGTAACATTGTACTGTAGCCGTTACAGTAAATTAAGATTGCAGTGGGATAATAACGGCGCAGCTGGACCTTTCGCTATTGTATGTAACACTGGAATTTGCCGGCTTTCGTGCAAAGCGTAGCATACAGCTAATTAGTCTCCCGGACTATCCTTGAGGGAACATATATTAGATAACACGCCGCTGTGTGATATTATTAAAGATTAGGAGGCTTTTAGAGAGTATTAGTCGTGTCGTTATAACAATAATGTTATACACTGTATTAATTCCTGAAGGGATGTCGTTTAATACAGCTGATAAATTCGATGTGATACACATTGTTGGGATTTGCATCCCTAATAGGCTGCTACTACTAAGTTGATGTTATTAACTGCGCAGGGCACAGTGTAATTTGTGTCAAATTTTAATGAACTTGTAACATGGGACGTTATAAGGTATGAATAGATACTGGAAGTTAATACAGAAAATTATGTGATATACTGTAGAAAGTTTATATGGTTTCTGTTTCCATAGGTCAAACGGAATTTAATTTTGTAAGTGTCAACTTTGATAATGAGACAATGTTAAAAAGTGAATGTACATATCAGGATTAATTAATCAATATTATGGCTATTATTTTAAGTGACTCGGTAGTCGTAGTGGTAAAGCGATCGCTTTCAAGGGAGTTCTGAGACTGAAATGCAAGCCATCGAGTTGGACGCTTTTTCAGAACCGGCTACTGTACACTGTTGGGAAATAATTACGATACAACGATGTAATGTCCTAACAAACAAGTCAACAAGTCATTTTTCAGCAGACAATATACTTCAAAGCCACTGCAGCTGCACCCACGAGAGACAGAAAATAAACTATCATTAACTGTAGTCTCGTCTCTTTTTTTGTGGGGATGTAAGCGCGAATCAATTTATATTTCTCATATGATCAAGAAAATTGTGTCAGTCTCAGACAGGGTGTATGTCAACAAATCTGCTACGATTGCAGAACTAAAGGAGAAGATTAGACGTGCAATTACTGAAATCGAATCGCATTTATTGGAACTTGTTATGGAAAACTTCGCTAAAAGAGTGGTATCATGCCAGCAGAGTCGTGGAGGTCATTTTGAACATCATATTTCATACATAATTGCCAAGTCTCTACTTTACTCTATTAACGATAAATCTCGGATTTTTCAAATATCTTGTGGTTTATTCAAAGAACAAATCCTTAAGTGGAATCTGGATCACCCTTTATTTTCCTTTCGTCGGGGAATAGTTACTCAGAAGTGAGTTATCGGATGTGGAAAGCGACGATGAGGAATACGAAGATATGTTTCAAGCCAGAGAGTGGTACGAAATCGATGCAACCTTGCCAATATCTCCTGCACCTCCACGATTCCCATTTGAAAGTAAATATTCATCGATATTATGTAATAAAAAATATATTATAGAACTTATTACAGGTACCTACCCCAGGAATTTCGTCAAACATAAACTTTGAGGAAGACATAATTAATTGTACATTGCAGTTTTTCCATTTATTCTTTGACGATCAATTAGTAAATTGCATTTCAAGCTAATATATGTATATGCTGGCCAGGTTAGGACTGAGGGCAATGCTAAGGGCAATAGCGAGATGTAACAAGCAATGAGATTCGTCATTTTTTAGCGATAAATATTATGCAAAGTTTATCAAAGAAACCAGATCTCCAAGATTATTGGAGCAGAAATCCTATTATAGAAACGCCGTTTGTTTAGAAAAATGAAGGCGTACAAAAGATTTGTAGCGATAAAACAGTACATTCACTTTTCATACAATGCAAAGTATGATCCCGAAATTCATCCTAGCCCCAAGTTAAATAAAAGGCCTATAGTTTCGGACTTGTCACAAAAATTTTCAAAATTTTATACTCCAGAAAGAGATGAGAGTCTTCTTTTGTATAAAGGCAGATTAGGTTGGGTACAATACATACCCTTGAAAGGAGCACGATTTGGCATAAAGTCTCATATGCTATGTGAATCGAAAAGTGGATATGTGTGGGGATATATCATTTATACGGGAAAGGGTACTCATTTTGATAATGATTATAAAAATTTACCAATGAATTCTCAAGTAGTACTGACATTGATAAAACCGCTTCTTGGCAAGTGATATTGCCTTACAACCTTTACACATCATCACAATTATCAGATATTCTTATTTCTAGCAAGACTGACACTTACGGAACAATGAAGACCAATCGTAACGAAATTCCCCCTGCTTTCATAACAACACAGTTGAAAACCGGAGAAATCACAGCTTTTCAAACGCGAAAAATTTTAATAAAACGGTGCAAAGATAAAAAAGATGTTACACTATCTACCATGCCTAGTGATGTAAAGAGTAATATTACCGAGGTAATGTTACCGGTAATTTTGGTAATATTACGTAACATTACCGCAAGATCGGTAACATTGGAAATATTGTTTTTTTTTCCGATCTATACTCTCATTTATTTGTCCAGCTCTACTTGCCGTTAGTGGCGCCGCGCGGCCGCTTTCTGAACATATTGATCGGGGAATACCCGAAATGTATTATATACATACCGAAGATAACAGACATTTAGCAACATTTTTGGCCTCAGAAATTGAAAAAGTGTTGGAAGAATCGGGAGCTTCAAATTTTCTAGCTATTGGAACTGACAACGGAGCTAACATAAAAAGGCTCGTGAAATAGTTATCAGCAAGTACGATTCCATTACTAATTATGGTTGTATTTGCCACGGTCTAAACCTTCTAGTTGAAGACTTCTTGAAATTAGACCATTTTTCTAATTTTAAAAAGAACATAATTTCAATTGTGTCCGAGTTGAAAAGTTCGCAGATTTTACATGCAAGGTTTGAAAAAAATCAGTTGAACTAAACGGGGCGATACGTCTCTTCAAAATTGCCGGTGAAAACAAGACGGGGTTCCTTTGTTTCTTGTCCAAAAAGCTTTTTGGACACTAAACATTAATTAAAAAGTTTAGCAGTTGATGATAGCCCAGATATTTCTGATGTTCTTTCATCAAATACAGTAAGCCTTCTTCTTCAAAACGAATTTTGGTTACAAATAGAAGCAACTTATGACTTGTTCCAGCCAATCTCTAAGTGGATAACGATTTTTGAAGCTAACGGGCCAACAATCTCAAAATACAGACCTCTATATAGTTTCTTCATCCGTTGCTGCGCGTTTGAAAATACTTATAAAAATTTTACTAATTCTATGCAATTTAAATTTGTTGACAAGTTTCTTATTTCCAATTGACAAAACCTCCTGAAGATGGCCTCTGGCCGAAACATGTAGAGGTATTCCTAAATAAATTTTATGTGAGAAGGACTCCATTTTTCATTTTATCATATCGATTTACTCACATTTGGTCAAACTATGAATCAATCTCAAAAGTGTTTATCTGCTTTTTTGAAATAAGGTCTATATTACGAGACAGTGTATCAAATTTATCTTTTACTATGTTTGAAAACCAGAAAATGTGCTCAATTCAAAAAGAAAAACGAGAAAATAAATTATTAAAACCCGTTCATCTTGCGGCTTACCTTTTAGAACCAAATCTACGCGGCGACAATTTAACTGTTGCTGAAAATTTAATTGCAACGGAGTTCATTTATGAAACTGCAAGGCGTCATCCAAAGTATTCTTCACAAGTAGAACTTATTATGGAAGCACTCGCACAGTCCAAAATTAGAGGTAATATTTTTGCTAAAGAATTCGCCATTTCCAGCGAAAAATCTGTGTCTGGGCCTGTTTGGTGGGCAGGAATTTGCTCCAGTTCTAAAATAAGTAGGTTGGCTATGAACATTTTAGATTTGCCATCGCTAACTCCGCAACCGAAAGAACCTTTAGTACTTATGGATTTATTCATCGGCAAAGACGGAACAGACTTACCGTGGAGAGGCCCTAAAAACTAACTTATATTGCCCATAATTATAATTTACTAAATGATAATCATTCAAGAATAGTAGAAGCTACTGACGAAGAAATAGAAAAAGAAGATATCGGTTTCGAAGTTATAGGCACTCAATTAACGAAAGAGAAAGAAGAATCAGATGACGAGGTTGTAGATGATGATGAGGATGATTTACATTACATTATTACATTATCCACTCTATTGTGTATTCCATTCTGGCTCTGACTAGTTTAAAAAAACGTTCTTGATGTTTTTCGTAATGTTTTTACAGTTTTGAAATAAAAAAAACTTGTATTACTTAAAAAGCTGTTTTTTTTTATAAATTACCAATGTTACCGTAATATTACCGGTAAATTTACATCACTAACCATGCCCAATAGTGAAAGAGAGACCTACCTAAAGAGAGGAAGCGAACGGACAAAGCCCATTATTAGTAATGGATTAAAACTATACAATGGGTGGAATAGATAAAGTCGATCAACATTTGTCCGACTATCCAGTCACGAGAAAACGTGGAAAAAATGTAAAAAGATTTTTTTCCATATTCTCGAACTAGCTCTTTGAAACTCCTATATTCTGTACAAAAAAAGCGATGGTAAAAAATCAGCCCCACACTACAGACTATCACTTGTGAAAGAGATGTTCGAGAACTATCAGAACGACCAGTTTCTTCCCTCTGGCTGTCCTAGTAATACTGCAAATCTTCTTCGATTGGCAAGGGGGCACTATCTAGATTATATTCCAGCGACAGAAAAAAAACTTTGTCCAACAAGCAGATGAGCAATTTGTTCTCGAAGACGGAGCAATTCTGGTAAACCTGTCAGAAGAGAGAGCCGATATTGCTGCAAGATTTGTGACGTGAGCTTATGTGTAGCATCTTGTTTCAAAGACTTTCATGCCACTTAAGTTTAATTTTTGCTGAACGTCTTTTTGTGATTGTGCGTTTTATTATATTTGGTAATATTTTCTCGAAATTTATGTAAAACGACAAACTGACTAGTTATCTCGGTTGAGTATACAGAGGTTAGAATTACATCAACAAACAACCAAAATTTTGAAAAAAACAGCGAACTTAACATTATAAATCTATGTAACTTTATTTGATCTATCATCATTATTAATAAAAAAAATATTTTTTGACGAAAAAGTATCCATTAAATTGGTAAGGCAAGCGGTAAAACAATATCATAGATTACAATAACAGATTTGGCCAACATTCTTACTTAACATTTTTGTTTCTGAAGTATTAGAGAAGACTTTCAGTTGTGGCTTATTAGAAGCAGATAATTACATATAACTTTGACGTGGACTATAATTGTCAATTTCTCGTCTGTTAGCTGGAAAGAAATAAAAACAGTTTCCTATTTCCATTAACCTTGATCACCATGGAGTCTACTTAAAACCAACACGTTTTCATATTAATCACACATTTTCCAAATGTTCATAAAGAAGTTTGAATTTCAATATGCATAGGATGGAGCAATTTATTGGTTAGATGCGATACTGTAGTTGCTAATAAGTTATTAAACTTTGTAGGCAAATTTGCTATTACTAAGACCAGCGAAGCTTTTCAAAATATTGGAAATATAAAAAACCGTCCATTAGTCTAAAGTTTACTTATGATATATTTGATTAATAATGTTGTCTATAAATATATGCATACTATTATGTTATTATCGATAATATTAGTTAACATTTTTATTGTTATTTACAAAACCTATTCGTTAAAAATCCGATATCATTCGTGCAGTTCATAATAAACACCTCGAATAATAAATTACCTCTAACTGCTTCAATAAATAATCGCCCAAATTGCTTGGTCGCCTGTACGAAATGCTTCATACATGAAATGAGCCAATTTGCATTGGCGACTTGTTCGGGTCATCGTTATTCGCACACATCCATACACATACCAGAATCGTACACATACTCAGGTGACGGTTAGGACGATAACATCTTATGTGCATTGCGGTTAGGAGTTTCCAGTTCCTCTAGTATGCAAGATCTTACAGCTATCGCTAGTGCGCGCTTACATTAAACACATTGTCATCCGCGGACGTCGCTCTACGTGCCTTCTTTGTCTTCGTTCTTTTTTAGGCGCTGCTTGTGTTGCACGTCGGGCATACGCAATTGACTTGTGTATTGTACAGCGATTGCAACTATAGCTGCCTGGTTACTCCAACATTTAGTACTAATACTTGCTTGTATCGTATTGAATTATATTCAAAAGAGTGAATGTGCTTTACTTTAAAAGATAAGTCGTGAAGTCACTATATGTAGTTACACGATTTGTGATTGTTGTATCAGATAGAATGCGTCAATATAAGATCACAATAGAGTAAATAGGCGCTCTCTTTTTGAGTTGAAAATTATTAACTTTTATCAATACATAGAAAATTCTAATACAAGTTGTCACTAAAGAAATCGAACAATCCTTTCATTTATATGTGCAGTATATTTGAAATAAACGCAGCGTAGTACTATTACATAGTACCTATGAATTACAAATTCCGAAAAAACATTTTGATTGCTACCTAATATAAGTGTTAGAATTTAGGTTGACGATAATAGGTGTATGTTTATCTGTTTGGTTAGTTCACTTTGGTTAAAGTGAACAAACCGGAACAAACCAAAAATCTGAAGTCACCGAACCAGCAACATAAAAAAAACGTACAAGTGACCAATAATCAAACCGTTTACGTCAAAATAATTTTAGGGTGGTTAGTAGAGAAGTAAAGGAATGTGAGTTTAATTAGTTAAGTTTGGTTATTTTAAAAAAACACAATCAGATCAGTTTCTTAAGAAACTGAACTAACCTAAAGTGACCAAACAGATAAACGAATACGCCTAATATTGCACTGCGACCTGGTGATCTATTGTGCCCCCTTACATGAGCTATAAGTAAAGCCTCATCAATGATAGCTTTGCCGACATGACTGGCACGAGCTGCTGTAATAGCCGCGCAGTTGGATATCAAGTGTTGCGGATTTTTGTCCTCCGACCCGCAAAACCTGCAGGCGATATTGTGCTTCAAACCTAACCTTGTCATGTATCCCCCTAAGGTGGCAGTGCCCTGTGAGAAAACCCACAAGTACACGTACTTTGTTCCTACTTACTTATAGCATGGTCCTTGCTCTTTGCTTATTGAAACTTCCAAGGAATAGCTTAAAGTGTCTCAGACCAGGAAAATGCTCGCAAAAGGTTACTTTGAGCTATCGGTTCCACAAACGATGTGTGACACCGGGAAAAAAGAAAATTCCCTTGCACGCTATAAAAAAGTCGTTAAAATCTGTAACCTACCATCAACCAAAGTTGCTCGAACCTCTGTTCATTTGAAGCGCCTACCGACCCAATGGAGGAGATGGGGTGGGTTTAGAGAATATCTCGATGACGAGAAAAAAAAGAACGCCACTCAATTAAAATTTTTAACTCCGCTACAGTGCCGGGATAATTGAGAATCCCTAAATGTAGGTAAGGGTAGGAGGTATCAACGATTAAAGACTAAGGGGTAGATTTTTCCGATGTGGAAGAAAAAGACCGAATTGCAACAGAAACTACACGTTATATTTTTGACTGTAAGATACCAATACTGTAGGAAATAAGAACTCGCTCCGAAAGCGAAATCCGTAAAAAGATTTAAAAAAAAATTTACCTCCACGTGATAAAAGAAAAACATCCGCCGACCCGCAGAGCTTTCGGGATTACATTTACAATAAGTGCATTTAGTCCTTAGCGAGAATGAGGTTGTTTATACAAGAATTAACGAAAGAATGGGCAAATAACATGTTAGAAAAAGAACATAAAATTGGCTGAAGGCCTTCTACATAGGTAACTAAAAGTAACATAAGGTTTTGTACTACAAGATATAACAAAAAGTAAAACGTGCTAGGCACTTACAAATGACAAGAATTAGCCCGCAAAACGGAAAAATTCAGAAATATAAAAATTATACACTAGGGCGCTGAAAGCCCTAAAATCGTAACATGTCTTAGATTAAAGAAATTGTCCGATTTGACAATATTTCTCGGGGCACTTGAACTTGGTGGTACGACGGGTAGGGTGGTCTTTTCCTGCGTTTATGATCCCTCGGGAACTAGATTTCGGTCAGTCGGATTGAGGATAAAGAAGCTGGTCTGGTTACTCACCCGCGTGTAGTCATGGTCAAATGGCGAGCAAAAAATCCATCTTTACGATGAAGGCACACAAAATAAGCCCCAATACTTCCCAAAAACATATCACGAAGACTCAAACCAAAATTTGGGACTTGTATGGTTGCGTTTTCCGACTAAAATCCACACTCTGTGCAACTAATACTTACTTCGGAAGCAACAGCTCACGCCAGAATCTGAACTTAACCAGCACCCCCGACCGGGAAGTGATCCGCCAATCGATCAAATCTATCCTCAGATTCATAGCCATCGTTCTCAATCGAATAATTCGAAATATAACCAATGCAAAACGCTGCAAAAGCCAAGCGCTAGCGAGAATTGGTTATCAACAGATGACAGATGTTCTGTCCTAACCTCGTTTTATATAAACATAACGGAAAGTATGATTGCAAGTAAAATTTCGGACAAAGTACCCAAAACCAGAGGCAGGATGGGTTGTTAAACAAATAAAAATTCAAATTAATATCCACTAATAGGAGCTGAAATACTAAAAGGCTTAAATATCTACAAGCGGATAATGTATGTTTTTAGGAGCCGAACAGAGTTATCCTTTATCACAATAGACTAAAAACCAGAATTACATCCCTAAATACAAAATAAAGAAGCTACCTAAAAGCATAGAAAAAATATAACAGATGTTGTGGCGGCCTTTTTTACTAATAGATTAGCTTACTTGTTGCCACTGATTGCAGTGTGTCCTGGCCCCCAGCATAATGGAACGCTATTTTCTCTACCTAGATTGTTTAGTTGTCCTAAGAATTCTCAGACTAATTTCGATCTGATGGTGTTAGAACTCAAGGCATGCAATGTTTTGCTTCTGACAGTTCCTGCCAATACTTAGTCAAACATATCTTCCAGTAACATTTAGCTGCAAGACGCTGGGGAAGTTCGCATAAACTCTAGTAGTACTGAGTTCCTGCCCCGAATATATGGCCAAATATATACAGTGTGTCCCCGAATGGACTGAATAATAGGAAAACATTTTTTGGACAACAATTATTTTGGCAACAATTTCTTTCTTTATAAAATTTCTTGTTTGTCTCGAAACCACCAATGCTGAAACAAAAATCTTAATATTACTTTTAGCAGCTGAGAAAATTAAAGAAACACACTTGAATTAAACGGACTACGGATAAATTCTTTATAAACATTGTTGATCACATGTTCAGTGGGGAAATGTATACCGCTTCTGTAGTTTCTTCTTTTGAAATTTCAGTGTTTTATCTAAATTAGTATTATAAACATGCTGTTTAACATCCCAATCAAAAGACTTCAATGAGCTTCAATCAGAGTAACGAGCAGTCATCTATCTTCCATCGATTCTTTCTAAGTTGCTAAATATGTCATTTAACTGTGTAGACCTTTTTCATAAGGAAAATGTCAGATGTGTTTCTGTAGGATCTAGAGCTAATATTGTACCAGCATCTTCTTCATCGTGTATCCTTTTTCATTTCCTGATGTCATGTACACTACTTGTTTTTTCAAATTTTATCTACCAAATTTCGTAAAGCAAATGTAAATATTAGTAAACTCCGTTGAAGTTTTTGAATTGCATAGTTCCATATAAGAAATCTCACCAGTTTCATAACATTGAACAAGAAACTGTATATTTTTTCCAAATGAAATTAGAATTTTCAAAAAAAAATGATTTTTAGTTTTTTACTCGAAGACCGTTCAATATTCACAGCCTGAAATTCAACGTTTAGGAGGCAACTATATGCCCCAATTTTCAACCAAAAGTCGTCGGGGGCAAGCAACCCATAGATACCTACTTATCCAGCTACGGCCTTTGATGCAAGTACATATATGTATGTATAAAAGTCCTTATACACCTATGCACTTATTCGACTATTACATTCATTACAAGACAATTAATTTGTTAGTCAATATAAACGCATAATAACATCCATTCTGGGTTTGTACGCTAATATAATCTCGTTTTCATGTATGATCTGGGAAAATTTATAGTTTACATAATACTCACGCTTTTACCAAGTAGATTGGAATTTCTTAAAAAAATTCTTACGTTTCCTTTACATACATCATATATTACTATATCCAACGTGTCGTTAGCAATGCAATATTTAGAAGTACTGGGATTACTAGATATACAACAATTAAAATAAGGAATCCACCACGAACTTGTTATTTATTTTCCCTATTATCTGCACTGTACATATTATCTAATGTTATTTTTATACATAATCGGTTTTATATACTATAACAACAACGAATTTGTCGTAGTTGATTATTAAGGCCATTTTTAAGAATTAACTTGAATTATTAGTGCACATTTGTAATGAAGCTATTTTAAGATGTTAACAATTCTAGTCGCTAGGGTGCAAATTATCTAGGAACGTTTTCTCTTTTTGTGCTGTTGTTATTCACCGCTGTATGTGAACGAAGATATTTAATTATTGAGCAGCAAGCTGCAGAACATCGCAGCGGATGCCTGGCATTGTGTCTTCGTTTTCATTTTGCGGAAATGAGAAAATATGTTACGTTGGTTTATATTTTCAAAGATATTTTACTCTGCGCATTTACCTAACATACATAGAACCGCACGTAAAAGTTCAATTTACGTTTGTTATTAATTTTACTGCTTCCGATCTACCTAGCATTATAAATTTTATACAAGATTGCTTGCCGGAAATATAACCACGTAAGAGTTATAATATGAGTAAACTAAATTAGTAAACTTGCTAAACTTATGACTTTAGTAAATTTTGTAAATGCGGTACATTGAAAGCTACTAGGCCTGAATTATTTACATATTTATATGATCGTTACCTCCGAAAATATCAAATAATCTGTAATAGAAGTAGAGTATGTAGAAACAATTGTGCTTTATTGCTTGAAAGGAAAGTGACAGCTATTTTACTACGACCTGAAGAACACAATTTTTTTGTATGTAGGTACTAATGTAGACGCAGGCCGCTCGATTCAGATTTCAAGGCTGGTCAGATAACTGTGTCAGTATGTGTATAAATAAATCTCCAGTTCAGTGTTGGGATACAATTACATTGTAGAAAGCCACTGCAGCTAATTCTCAACTGCTTTAGGAACAGTTACATAGATGCTGAATTATTACAATAAAGTACAGAATACTTAGAAGGAATGAGGACCTAATTTTACAAAGTAGCGAAAAAATCGACTACTTGGATATACTTTAAAAGTTATTCTGGACATTTCTTGTTGTGATAACCCTCTGATCATGCAAGGTGATAATCAGTTTAATTTACTCCTTGGCGTATGAATTATGTTTGCTTTAGCAATATCTTAAAGCATGGAAGATTTTGTTGTTCGTTTGCTGTTTCTGCATAGATTACTTTGTCGCTAAAACGGGATATCAATCGTTACTCAACCAAACGTAAAGTCTAAGCTTATAGTAATTTTTTTCTAAAATTGAACCCTGTGATCATTATTTTTGCAATTGAAGTGGGTCTATAAAACATGCATTGCCAACAAAAAACAATCATTGTTTGACTATTCTTTGCCGTAAAAAGAAAACTAATACATTGCTTCTTGCATTGTTGCAATCGTAGGTTTTTTTAATGGAGAACAGATCTGGGGAATCGTAGTAACGTACATAGGGCACACATCTTATCTCCTGCTAATTCTGCTTCTACCTGTCTACCATGGAGCATGTTTTCAACCCACTCAGATATAGTGTTTTCTATTCGACGGCTTTTGACAGTATATGTTCATTACATTTGTTTCCATGAACTACATTTCAAATCTGATGTATTTGTGCGAATTATAAGCACTTTTCTTGGAATTATATATTTAAAATGGATAGTATGAGAATGCATTTTTTCCCCTTTTTACCGATCAATTTTTATATATTTTTGTTGATTTCAAATTATTTACATTTGTTTCCATAAACTACATTTCAAATCTGATGTATTTGTGCGAATTATAAGCACTTTTCTTGGAATTATATATTTGAAATGGATAGTATGAGAATGCATTTTTTTCCCTTTTTACAAATCATTTTTATATATTTTTGTTGATTTCAAATTATTTACATTTTGATAAGATAATCTCCAAAACATATATTGATAATGGTATCAACTTTTTTCTACATTTTATTGTCAACAAACATTTGTTTGGGGTTCATAACTGATCCTGTATTCTTGTGTTGTGCTACAATCACCTTTATTATTAGTATTTCAGTCCTAAACAATTTTCCGCAACATATTTATACTTATATGCAAGTAAAAGTTACGAAATAATTAAAAGCATTTAATTGTACGTTCAATAGCGTTATATATAATTTCCAATGTTATGCAATTTTTTAATATAATATGTTTATTAAAACTAGAGAAAATTACGTTGAACCATGCTCGCTTTTCTGATCTATGCAGCTGCGAGTAATTAACGCCAACTTATCAGAAGCAATAAATGCCTACAATATTTTCATATTGCTTAAGGAAAACACATATTCTGTTAACCAAATATATATGTACACTCACGGAAAGTAAAGATTGGACAGTTTCCATATAACAACGTATTGAAAGTGTCCAATCTTTACTTTCCATGAGTGTACATACATACGTAAAAAAATGCAATCTTGATGTTCTTCATATTATTTATATACAAATATACATTGCTATTCGCTAAGCCAATAGCCTTATCTTTAAGATAAATACTTTTTATTAAAAGAAGTTGCTCGGATAAAAGACTGTGAAAAGGTGCATTTTCTATATACGAATTCATGGAAGAATGTTTTGCAATTATATGCATACATATATCCAACCTGAATAAGCGAAATTTATACGTTGTTATGACGTTGTATTTGCTATTAACCTAACCATGGCACTGAGCAAACTTTTACTATTCGTTATCTAATAATCCACTAAATGTGTATGTTTACTATATTTGCGATAAAATCCTACTTATCTGAAAGCCGACTCTCACGCGCTCATAAACGGATAAATTCCATTCCCGCTATTTTTACTACAACATTTCATTTTTACTTATTAAATTGCAGAAATATCTGCGAAGTCGTTCTATTTTGTGCCTTATTTCACGTAAAACAGAGAAAGAAAGTACACCTTTCGTACGAAATAGACCTCTATTACTTCTCACCGTACTCTACTCTCACAGCTTTTAATACTACTGACCGTGTTCGTGTTATTTTCAGCATGCTGGGAATCAGATCCCCACAGGCGGCCGACATTCGAAGAGATTCTTAACGACCTCGACAGGATAGTGCATTCCTCTTTTACACAAACGCCTCACGAGAGCTTTCACACAATGCAAGACGATTGGCGACAGGAAATCGAAGAGGTCCTTTTGGACCTTCGCAGAAAAGAAAAGGTAAGGGGAGTGTGAAGTAATTGATTTCAAAGGAATTGCTTGTTGGTTGTCGAGCCGCATGGTTTTGTTCTTACTTCTAGTAGTATCAAACCTTAGTGGTACGTAAAGTATTTCGAATGTGGTATTCGTTATCTTTATTACAAAGGCAAGCAATTTTTGTGGATAGAAAATTACTGCTTGTAATCATCCTTTCATTAACAATTAATGTATTCCTATAATACGAGTTTTGATAATATTCCAGGAAATTTGTTTATTAATGTTTATGCTATCGTGTTTTGTTGCCTTTATATAAACATTTTGATTATTACGAATTTCTTATTCGTTTTTATTGAGGAATGCTTTACCAATTATTTAACGTTGTTGTTAAGAGAATTTATAAATAACCAGCTATTTCATTGCGCAAAATGCGACGATTAGCAGCAATACGTAACCTATCAAACAGAACCAAATAACTCCCAAAGATTCAACGAATTCGTTACTGCAATTATTGAGCAGTTTCTTAGAACCTAATACTATTGATCCCATGCATTTAGTTCTGTAAAAATGGGAGAAACTAAACCATTGGTTTTTTTGGGAACTGTCTATGTAAGTCACTGTTTCAATTCAGCATTTGATCGAGGATATCTTCCAGCTCTTTGCTTTCGGTGGTTTCTACTCCATTTAAAAGTTGTCTGTCCAAAGAATACTTCCTTCACTTGGTAAACAGAACAACTATTGAATTGACAGATAGCTTTCCTCTAATGTACCATCTGCTGATAACTTGCAGGTCGAATAATAAAGTCGTGTTTATGCAGCATTTTAATGACTAAAGACAAAAGCACATGTGTTTATACTTTTCCTTAGGACAAGTCTTTACCTACTGGTCTGAATTTCACTTAATTCTCTCAGCTGCGCCATAATTTTGCAGCCTTTTAACAATTTTATTGTATTTTCTCACACGCAATTTCACACTGAAGCCGTATAATCAAGATGTATTTTTGAGAACGAATATTAGCAACGTTTGTTTGGAAAAAGGGTCTGGTTAGTGCTCAAGTTGGTTAGGGGGAGTAAAAGGCACCATTTTCAACATATCTATTTTACATTTTTACTATCTGAAAGTTAAAAATGATGTTCAAGCAAGAAAGAACTTAGCCGATGTGTAGGGAGAAGATGTATTAACAATTTTGATGTTAAAGATACACCACGTTCTGCAAAACTATTCATTAACAGGCCCAGATTTAACTCAAAAAGCGTCAAATTAGTGTCGGTGCGTTGACGTTTGCGATTTGCTTCTTAAAAGTCAAAAAAATAAGCAATTTTTGAAGCGCATCATCACTGGGAATGGGAAATGAGTTGCCTATAACAATGTCAAGCGCAATAAATCATGGAATAAAGAAAGATGTACCGGTTCAAAGCATTTCGAATCCCAATATTCCTCAAAAAAGGTGATGCTTTCTGTTAGAAGGGAATTCGATGGAATCGTCTTCTTTTGGCATTTACCATACAACACACGGATTAATTCTGAAGTGTACTGTCATTAGCTGAATGATTCACTTAAACAGAAAAGGCTAAAATTGATCAGCAGACACCAAGGCAATGCGAGACCTCGTACATGTTTGGTAAATGCAACATCCACCATATTTTCCTCGACACATTTTTTAAACGGTAAAACCCTTACTTCAAATGAGGAGGTAAAAATCATCTGGATCAGTTTTTTTGCCAGTAAAGCGTAAAAGCTTTATGAGTGTGAATCATGTTGCTGCCAGATGGATCACAAAATGTGTTGGACCAAATGAACAATGTATGATTTAATAAAATATTTATTCACTATATGAAATTTCATTTTCACAAAGAAAGCCTAACTACTTTCGGAACAACCCAATGGTTTTTAAATGAGCTAACTACCAATTTAACCTTTCCAGTTGTGCAGATTATTCCTAAGAGACTTAGGTCTCTTGGAGCTCAACATGACTTTCTTCCAGACAGATTCACCATACCCAACTTTGCCACAATAACGCAATTTCTCTCCAATCATTTGGACAATTGTTCGGAAGTTGCCGTAATTTATATCAGTTTTTCTAGTGCTTTTGACAAAATACGTCATAATATACCTACTACTGGAGAAATTGACCCGGTTTGGCCTTTGCTCACCCTTTCTTCGATTTCTCCATTCATATTAGTCCAATCGCACTAATTACGTCTGCAGCAGTGGCTTCTGCTCTTACAAATTTGCGGCCCGATGTGGAGTACCGCAAGAATGCTGTTTGGAACCTCTTTTTTTCATTTATACATAAACGACTTACTGGAATCACTCTCTTGTCCAGCTCTAGCATACGATAATGATATGAAGCTTTATATGAATATTTCATATAATTCGGATGCGCAACTCCTTCAAGCAAACATCAATATGATCTCGAACTAGTATTCTGAAAATGGTTTACGCCTTAACATTAACAAATGCGTAAGCATGCATTTTTCACGCAAATTATCCTCAACGCCTGCCACTTACTTCATCGAGAATCGGCAATTATCCTCGGCCGGAACACACACAGACATGGGTGTCACTTTTGACGTTGAACTTACCCTCTTGCAATATATTCCCCAAATCACTGCTTCTTCTTCTGAGAAGTTAGGCTTTGTAATGCGGACCGCCAGCTACTTTAATGATCCAGCGACCCTTAGTACACAGTGCTTTGCCTTTGTCGTATCCGGATTAGAATATGCTTCCATTCCACATCAACGACTCTGTATGCGCTCAAGTGTGGTGATGTTGGTGTATAGCGTCATTTCCTTAAGTTCTGTCTTTTCGCCTGGATGGAACATACGCGCCCAGGGATACGGATTACGTCAGCCTCCTGGTTAGACATGGAGTTGAAGCTCTATCCGCCCGCAGAGATGCCTCTAGTGCATGTTTTATGTGGAAGTTGGTCCACGCAACACTGGACGGCCCGTTCCTTCTATCCTGTATCTCTTTCAGCGTACCTCGAACTTCATCTAGATTCTCCAACACATTTTTTCTTCCTAGACCAATATTTTACGTAATTCCCCGCTCTTCCATATGTGTCATAGTGGTAATAAAATGTTTGCATTGTTTAATTGCAAATACATATATATACACATAATTACATACGCACGATATATATGTATATTACAAAATATATATGCATCGCCTGGTTCGGTCCTCAGTGCTCCTCTCGGGTGGTTAGGGAGCAGATTTATCCCGGAGATAAGTTTCCGCCTTGAGGTATCCCATACTCTGGACTTAGTTTGTGGCTCTCGTGTTTATTAACTATTGTTGTTTGTGTTCTTCCGAAGAGGCATGTTTGGATAGTTGTTTTTTCCTTTCCATGAATTCCTATTTTTTCACATTTCTCCAAGAGCTTTGGCTTCGAGACGGTGTCGAAGGCTTTCTTCATATCAATGAAGATGGCGATGACAGTGTTTTTCTTTTCCAGTTTTCTTTTATATTGTTGAGTAGATCAATAGCCGCAGATGTATGTAGGTCCTGTATGTTTTTGGAAGGCGTATTGGTTTTCGTTGATTATATTTTGTTTTTGTAAATATTCATATATCCTGTTAAACATGTTTTGTCATAATTTGTATGTTTAATCTTGCACGCATATACATATTTTGAATTTTGTGATCGTAGTGGGCAATAAATCCTTCTATTCTTATTATTTTTTGATACTATTAAATTGTACCAGATACCACAAGCAGCTGCAATAAAAAATAATTACTGATACTGTCGTCTTGTATTTAACAAATTATGTTTAAAATACTGTCCTTTGTTTTTTTGCCTTTATTATACTGATACTTATTTGTTTAATGCTGCTTGTTGCACCTATAAAGGCGTACAAGACATACGAAGAGGTAATCAAACATTATTTATATTTTTATCGCAATTCTCAATACATTATTTTCTACACACTAGTTTACTTAAAAAGCTCGTGCAACAATAGGCTACTTTTCCTATTATTAGTACCATATATGTAGGTACTCTTATTAACGAATAAAAGCGTTTGTAATTCATATATTGATTCTCAAATTTAGGAGTTGCGATGTCGCGAAGAGGACCTGTACAAAGCCCAGCTGCAGCATCGAATGCACGAAGAGAAACTGCGAAAGCGAGAACAAGAATTACAAGCACGGGAGATCGATCTGCTCGAGAGGGAGTTACACTTTATGATCAAACAGCAGGCACCGACGCCTAAAAAGCGAAAAGGTAACATCCTGACATATATTTCGATGTTTTTGTTTGTCTAAAACAGATATTTTTTCGATTTCGATTATGTTTCTGGTTCTGTGAATGATTTAAGACGAATCTCTTCAATATTGCTTTTCAGCAACATTCTATATTTTTTCGTCAAATGTTTTCTTTTAATATCGCAGTTTATTTCAGGGGTGTACGTGTTTATATTGGGAGGAAAACTTGGTTTATTGGATTCGGATCTGATATGAAATAATACTATCGAATTGTGACATGACATTATCAAGAAAATTAAATGGAAAAGTGTACCGTTCTAATATACGTTTGGTAGGAGGTAAATTGTCAGTGCATCTTTGCATATGCATTACATTCCATTAAAAATATAATTGAATTAGAAGTCTTACGGCAAAAACAACGAACTCTAAGAAATGTTCAAATAAAAATAGTATATTGTTTACCGGGTAAGAAAAGCCTAACATTCCTGGACGACTGTGAAGATTCACACACAGATTCAACACAGAGTCCAGGAATGTGGCTTTTCCTACGAGGCAAACATACTATTTTTCTGCAAATCGTTTAAAATTCGACAGATATTAATTAATTTTGAAAAAATCGCGAATAATTTTATTCATAAATAAATGGTGTTTTGAAATTCGTAATATAATGCGTAGCTATGGAAACGTATTAATGTTGAATTGTCAGACTTGACGCATATAAATTTTCCGCAAATCGTTAGGAAATTTTGACGTTCCAAACAAAATTGTTTGCTTAGAACGAAATGTCATTTCCTTACAGTAAGGAAATGAATGTTTCCTAACAGTTACGAAATGTTGACATTTTCTTAAAAAAAAATTATCTGGACTGTCAAAATTTCCTAACGATTTGCGGAAAATATGATTACCAGAAATTATGTAGTTACCTTACATAGTCTTGTCCCAAATACAAGCAATATGCGACCACCCGAAAAAAAGCAGGAATATGTTCACAAGTGCCTAACCCCTATAGAACAGAATATCAGCATGATACATATTAAATAATGGCAGAATTACGAGATATCTTTTAGAATTGAGTGATGCAAAAGTTTAGATAACTTGATTATTTTAAATTGAGAAATGATAAGAGCATTTATCATTGCAGTCAGGGTGTTTTGAACAAAATGTGTTTATCGCCAACACCAACCACCAACAAAATGTAGAATCTTGTAAAATTTTGAAGGAATGTAAATTCATGGGACTTGTTTGAAATTCTGTACTGTTATTTGGTGTTTTGCGAATTCTTACCCCTAATAGCTGATAGAATAAATTGATAAATGTTAATGTAACCGTTTGAACCGTTAGAACAAATAGTAAATATTTAAAAAATTTTACGATCACAAACCATTGATCAGCATTTTGCAGAACCCCAAATCTAATCCTTCAGCTAGAATAGAAAGACTTCGACTAGGTATACAAACATACACATTCACAACACAAATACAAAGAGATTCAAACAACTCAGCAGATTATATTTCCAGACATCCAACACAACACACAGAGTATGAATAGGCGAAAGCATAAGCGATTGAAGAACATATAAAATTTGTTGCAACACACAGCATCCCCAAAGCAATGTCTCTAGAAGATGTACAAAGAGCAATCACACAAGAGACAGAATTGCAGAAAGTTTTAAAACCCTCAACAAAAAATGATAATACTTTGTGGAACGATTTGCAAGGATGCAAAAACATAAAGCACGAGATTACATCAGAAAATGAAGTAGTACTGAAGAATAACAAAATAATTTTGCCAAGAAATCTACAAAAGGGAGTCATCGAACTTGCACGAGAGTACATTTAGGAATAGTAAAAACTAAACAACTATTGCAAAGTAAAGTTTGGTTCCCAAACATTGACAAAATGGTGGAATTGGAGATCAAAACCTGTTCAGCGTGTCAAATAGTTACAGTACAAATACTATAGATCCAGTCATTGGTACGGAATTACCGAGTCCATATTGGAAAAACTTAGATATTGATTTCGCAGGTCATATCAAGGAGAAAATACTTGTGAATACTAATTGATGAACATACTAGATACCCTATTGTGGAAGTAATTTCATTATTAAATGCCCAAACTGTTCAAAGAAATTGAGGCAAATCTTTGGAATGTTCGGTGATAATAGTCCCCCATTTAGCAGCAACAATTTCAAACTATTTTTAGATGAGTTTAACATAGAGCACCACAGAATAACACCATATTGGCCAGAAGCCAACGGCCTATCTGAAAGAAGCGGTAGAACCACAAAGAAAGCAATACTTTGTGCCAGCATAGAAAACAAAAATCTTAAAGAAGAATTAGACAATTTTCTCTTAAACTCGATCTACACAACATTCAACAACAGGACAGTCTCCATTCAGTGATATATTTAGCAGAAATGTTAGAAATGCTCTCCCAACAATCATACCATATCATAACGGCGAATTGAGAAAAATAGATAAAATAAACAAAGACAAACAGATATCACAGGCCAACAGAAAGAAAAATATTAAAGGATATAACTTGCAAATTGGTGATATTGTAATATGTACATATGTAAGCAAAACCAAATTGACAAATTAACACCAGCATTAATATCTATTCTTTGTAGGCATTAGTTAGAGTGTGGAGGAATGTAGTATGTATAGTTATTGTATTTCAAACTTCGCGCCAACAATTTAAGTTGGAAAGTCTTACACTAAAAAAAAGAGTAAACCTAGGTTGTTTATTTTCAAGCTTAGATTGTTTATTTTGACATTATGTATTTTTGAACCGTTTTTGTGATGTATAACATTTCAGCATTCTTTAATAAATACAGCAACCTAACCACGCATTTATAGAAAAGCATTTTTGAAGTAGATTTTCCAAAATTTCATACAGAAGCGAACACCAATCTCACGCAGTTGACTTAAAGAGAAAGGTATAAACATTCTTCACTCTAGAATATTACGATTACAGAGTTGCATTATGCTGTGTACGAGCGCACGTTGGAATCTGTGGATACGAGAAAGCTAATCTATTAGCAAAGAAGACCACCACAGTCTCGTTTGTGGTATCGAAACCGCTCTGCAGAAAAGGGAGGAGCACCTATAAAATGGAACTCAAAAGATAGACGAAAGAATATCAGAGCATCCGTCACGGAGAATCTTCCTGGTTTGATGCACTCCAAGAGATTTCTGGAAAGTTTGCTGGCTTTTTTATACAGCATTGCCAACTTGAGAACACAATGACAAGCATTGATTTGAAACAAAATATGAACTGCAGGTTTTGCGGGTCGGGGGACAAAAATCCGCACACCTCATATTTAACAGCTTTCGCAGCAATAGGTACCCTACTTGAAATCATCACAGCTATTACAGTTTATTAAGACCCCTAAACTGGACGGTGAGCTATGGCATCGAGAAAATCTTAAATTATACAGAGTTTTCCACGGAATTGGCTAGCTGGAAGTTTTCGGACTTAACGAAACGCTTCAGTTTTGAAAATTTTGGGTTCGCAATAATTTGGTACTTACTTTCTTTCTACAATATTTTCAAGTTTCTTGTACTTCCGGTTAACCAGAAGTCGCCACGAACTTTGTTATTTTAAACGGAACACCCTATATATTATTACGTTTTTGAATTCAGCATCAAATTCTGTGACGATTATAACAAGGGTTTCCTATACTTATCTGCAACTGTTTCTAAGATATTTCGATTTTTATGAAAATTTTGACATTTACCCCGATATATTAAACTGAATAATTCTCACTTACTGTAAGTACCAGAGGTTTGATCTTTTAAAACTGCCAAATACTAACATTGTTTCATCAAAACGTAGTAACATTTTTTTTTTATATCGTACAGGGCGTTCAAAAATTTATACTATATCAAACAAATTTTAAACTAGTAAAACTCATTTTTTTCAAATGGAACTCCTGTATATTTTGACGCTGTTGGTTGCAAAATTCAATTCTACGCCGATTTGCTGTAATACTCCCTATACTTATCTCGAATAGTTTGCTTTCTATTCCCATTTTATTTCCAAATAGCGGAATAATATTTTATCTAGTAAGCTTAGACTTTGATTACAATAAATTATTGTTCTCAGGAGACATTATTGTTGTAATAGTTAACCGTTACGTATTTTTTGGCGGATAAGTATACATTATTGTGTAATTTATAAACAAAATTATGGAAAATATTGGAATTTACTCAAATCAGAATATGTATATTAAATTTATACTGCTTTTGTACATTTGGGCATTTCAAAATCATCTGTCTACAGGAACCTGAAACACAATAAGATGCATCCTTATTCGGAGATTCTAGTACAAGCTTTCCGGGAGGGATATGAAGTGAAAAGAAATGAATTGTGTGGGACAATTTTCGTTAGACTTCAAGAAAATAATTTTTTGTCTAAAATAATTTGAAATGAATCACAATTCAGTAGTGAAGGAATAAGAAACAGAAGAAATATGCCGATATGAGATGCAAAGAAATTCCGATTATTTACTTTTTCCTCAAGTACTAGTGTTCGATCAAGCAAAATCAGAAATGTCAGAGATCTCGCATTTTAAGACTTCCAAATAGTGACATTATTACACCAAAATATAGTAAAACGTTTACAGGTGCTTAAAAATACAGTGATAGTGAGTAGTAGTGGTAGTGAGACAGGTATTAATCTTTCAAGTTGTAAAACTCAATTTTAATACATATTTTTCAATATGTACATACATAGATACAACACTTAACAGTAATTATCTTTCCACAAATTTTGTAAGACGAATATTAAATAATAGAATAGTATCCCAGCAATTCTTTGATATTCTCCTACTATAAAATAAATTTAAAATATCCTGATTTGAGTAAACTGCAATATTTTCCATTATTTTGTTTATAAATTACATAATAATGTATACTTATCTAACACAAAATACGTAACAGTCAACCTTTACAGCAATAATGTTTCCTGAAAACAATAATCTGTTGTAACGTCAAAGTTATAGCTTACTAGATAAAATATTCACCTATTTGGAAGCATTAATAAATAAAATGGGAATAGAAAGCAAACTATTGGAGATAGGTATAGGGAGTGTTACAGCAAATCGATGTAGGATTGAATTTTGCGTCCAACAGTGTCAAAATATACAGGGTGTTCTATTTGAAAAAATAGTTTTATAGCTTTAAATTTTGTTTGATATAGCATAAATTTTTGAACATCCTGTATGATATAAAGAAAAAATGTTACTACGTTTTGGTGAAACAATGTTAGTATTTGGCAGTTTTAAAATATCAAACCTCTGGCATTTGCAGTAAGTGACAATTAATCAATTAAATATAACCGTGTAAATGTCAACATTTTTATAAAAATCGTAATACCTTAGAAACAGTTGAAGATAGGTATAGGAAACCCTAGTTATAATCGTCATAGAATTTGATGCTGAATTCAAAAACGTAATAATATATAGGGTGTTCCATTTAAAATAGAAAATTCGTGGCGACTTCCGGTTAACCGGTAGTGCAAGAAACTTGAAAATATTTTAGAAAGAGAGTGAGTACCAAATTATTGTGAAACCAAAATTTTCAAAACTGTTGTTGTTCGTTAAGTCCGAAAACTTCTAATTAGCCAGTTCCGTGGGAAACTCTGTATAGTTTATCGTATACTGTATGTACAAGCACCTCATGCAGTATCACCACATTATACGAATAGTATATCTGTAAGGAGGCTTACCTCTGCAACGAATAAAATTCGAATACATGTTATATATATTTTTTCGTTCTAAATTGACCTACATATATTACTACGACTGTCGTATTTTTTGGAAAATTTTTAATCGCAATGACAATCGTAGAGTTTTGGCAGATTCTCGTAATTAATGGTTTATAAAACAGCGCGCATGATAAGTTTATTAATATTGGATTCATGCAAAAGTTTGAGATTTCTAACTATTTTTGCTGCAGATAATGACACTCAAAGTAATATTTTTTGTGTTCAATAAAACTTTATTAATTCCAGAAGCAATCGTTCGAGTTCTTTTTTGATTCCGTTCTAATTTTAAGTGTTGAACCGTTATAGAATAGTTCACATGTTTAAGGAAAATAGACATTATGCATATTACTTATGACCGTAGCAATGAACTTTGTCATTCTTATCTTTTTGCTCTTGTTACTTTTCAACACACAATTTGCAGCGATTATTGTTTTATTGGCTCTACATTTCTAGTACTATGAATCTCATATTCTAAAGTTTTGTGATATATGTAATTTGTCTGTTTTAAAATTGTGAACAAAATTGTTGCGTATAATTAAATTGTACTAGAACATAACACAAATAGTGGTGGAACGTTAACTACATGTTTAGTTTCTACGATTACTCAAAAACATCTTCTTACGTTATGCTAATGGTTTTTATCTACATGTTATTGGAAATTAAAACTAGAATCTTTTTTTTCAGGCAAATTCCGAAGCGCAAGACTGAAAGATAAATTAAAAAAAGAACCCGGTTCAATTATAAGCTCACCCTCGGATTTCCAACATAAAATTACAGTTCAGCCTCTCGACCAACGTATGACGTCACCAAACAGTCCTCCAGGATCACCAGCCATTCCGCGTTTGCAAGCTATAGCCCGTAAGTATCGTTCTCGTCTATTAAGTTTTTTTTTTGTCTCCAACACTTATCATTTAAGCATGTGAGCATTGTTTTTGTGAGTGTGTGCGTGTTAGTTTTTCTTTCATATTCATCAGAAAAAAGCATGGGTTTGATTTTTTGAATTACTCACCGACGAGTAATAAGTTTTAAATTCTAAGCTTACTGTAATAGTGACTAAAGGCGGCAGTAAATTTTACACAAATACAATTAAATGCACCGAGTGAGTAATAGCTTTCTTGTTTTGATATATTTTTGCATTAATCATTCAGAATTGCTTTTAATTGCTAACGCTAAATGATGTATTAATAGTTTTAATTATTATACACAGAACACAGATATAAATTGATAGAGTTAGGCGTTCAAACTCGAATAGCATTTTTAGTGACATAGTTTTTCAAATAAAATGTTGCGTTTACTTAAAAGAAGATAAAAGTTGCAATTAAACTTTTTTTTTGTAAAGTATGAGTTTTGCTTTAATCTTATAAAACGACCACGTTTGTGGTAAAATTCTGGACAAGCACGTTTTAATTGGGTTCATGAACTGGAGGATTCTTTTTCAATCAGAAAGTGTGTGGTAGATACTATTACTCGCCTAAAATATGTTATGCCTAGAAATGAAATCTCTGTCGATTTACAAAATGGCTTTATACCATCTAGGCATACCGCCAGTTTTATTGAGTAGTCTCCTGGACATTTGCAACACACCAATTTGTAATTAAATATGGATGTTCTTCGTGGTTAGTTTTTCATTAGTGCCTACTAGGGCTGGGCGAAGTATCGATACATCGTCCACTACTCGATACCATTCCGGGTATCGATCCTCCGATACCTCGGATAACGTTGGTATCGATACCTAAGTATCGATACCTATGATATTTAAGTATCGATACCTACGATACCTAAGTATCGATATCTACGATACCTATACCTACGATACCTAAGTATCGATACCTACGATACCTGGATAAATAATTATGTAGCAAATATACATTCTATGCAATAGCTGAACAATAGTATGGCTAGGCGAAGTATCGATACATCATCCAGTACTCGATACCATTCCGGGTATCGATCCTCCGATACCTAAGTATCGATACCTACGATAGCTAAGTGTCGATGCGTACGATACCTAGGTATCGATTCCAAAGTATCGATACCGCGGACGGAACCGATACATCGGTAAGTAACGATACCTCAATTGGTATCGATACCCGATACCGAAAATGCCGGTATCGCCCAGCCCTAGTGCCTACACTTCTTTTATGGGGTTCGCATCTGGCAATTGCGACGGCTAGTCTAATAGTTATATTCAATTTTGTGTCTTCCATAACACATATCACTGGCTGCGATGTTTTGTATCATTATTCTTTGCAATACCCAACCCGACGGATTATCACCAAACCACTTACTTGCAGATGAAAATATACACCTTCAATAAATTTGCGTCGTTTCGTGATCATCTAAATTAGCCGTAAGGATGTGCAATGCGCCAAAACTAAATGTGCTAAAAGCAACCCAAACGTGTACTTTCAAAGGAGGCTTAACACTTTGCTGCAACATCGGTTTTCCATGAACGGATAATGCTCTTCGTTAACGACTAAAAGCCCAAAACGATTCATCTAACAATGCCACATTCTGTCAATTGTGTGTCCTACTCTGGCGCGCCCACGGTGAACCTTTTCAAACGTGTTTTTCTTTTAAAATTGATTTCGTTCGTATATTTCGCCACTGAATGCTTCTTTCATGTAATCGGCGAGGTATTGTTGCTGTATCGATATTATGTTTAACTAATCGTTGTTGGCCTTACTTTAATGTTAAAATTGGATTCTTTTGAGCTTTGACCCACGTTCTGTCAAATGTGTACTTTACATTCTTATCTGTTTTAAAACAAGTAACCTACTTATTAACAAACGCCCTCGACCAATGCAAATACTTCGTCACTGCTTGCAACGACATTTTCGGCCCTTTAGGGCGAGAAATCAAAAACATTGGTTCTACTCTCTTTATATACGCCGGACACATTTTACTCTGTGACCTGCTTTTATGGATACACAAGTAAAACTGAGCTGAAAGTCTAGAGCGTAATAAAGTAAGAGTAACACATTGACGCCAATATACCTTCTTTTATAAGTATTTATGCCGTTTACGCTCTTGTGACAACGACTGATAAGCAGATTTATTCCAAACAAGAGAACCATACTAGGTGCTCAAATTCTTTAACAATTAATTCTTAACATCTCAGGCAGTCGACAAAAGCGCCCAATACAGTCTGTAGATATTCTAAATAAAACTTCTAATTCATTGTTGTTGGCCTATTATTAAGAAAAAGTCAATGAGAGCCATGTCTAGAAGGCCATTCAATTCAACTCTTTCACCCAATCCATTGCCTTGGAAAATTATGTTTTAAGAATGCTCAAACTTGCTGCCCAAAATGTGTTTGAGCACCAGCTTTTCCATACCAGACATCTAGTTCGAAAATTTGATACATCTGATTTTGTCATGTACATATATGCTCTAAATAACTCACACATGAGACTATGGCGGCGGATTGTCGAATATTTCGTCAAGTTCAACAACAAACATGTTGTCCGGGAAATGGCAGTTTCCTAGTTGGCATGGGACTAGCAACGTGCCAGTACATATTAGCGATCATGGAATCATTTAACGTAAATGAAGCTTCGTTCTTAAAAAACACATTTCGCAAACAGTAATCTGAACCGTCTTCTAGTTTACGAATTCAGTGGTTTGTAGAGATGATATATATGACGGCTTTAATGTTTTTGCTATTGATCCTATGCTCTGCTGCAGGTTGCCGAGGTTTCTGGTGTTTGTTTTAACACATTTCAGTTCATCACATTGCTGTACTGATCTTGTAGATCTGCTGATGGGAGTTCTGTTTTTGTTTTTT
>ML217965.1:0-23486 GCA_004785975.1 Popillia japonica
TAATTGACTTACAAGTGGAAAAATATCAGGAAAATAAGATTCAATACTAATATGCAACATAAAACGTTAATTAAGTTTTAATATCGGGAGTATTCGATTTCAAGAGGCAGAATTATGGAGTGCCATAGGTTTCACGTAATGGAAGTTATTCATATTTTTGCAACTTATGAGGTTTTATGTTAATAGTGCTTCGATAAATTAATTGTGTAGTACTGAAATCATACAAATTTTCCACTTAATGTATTATGTATGGAATACTATTTCAGCAATTCTACTATTTTATGTCGTTATGTAGGAAAATAATCACAGTTATTAAATACTTGACACCTTTAAATTCTTGTGTTATTTTATTATAAGCCGACTCTGTACCAATATTTTACACATTTCATAATTTTCTCTCCATTTAAAATAAATATGTACAATATTCGACGAAAATATTGTAACTCCAAAAACCAATAATCTGAATGAAAAATGTATTCTTTAGGTTGTCTTGTCATATATTTTGGGTTTTTTTTTTTATTTTGTACTTCATTGTTGTGTAAACATCATGTCAACAATATTTTCACAGAGATTATATCATCCGGTATTACTCTTTGATTCCAGGATCCGCTGGATTTTGAGGTACGAATAAATCTATTTATCATTTTTGACATGTATGAACTGAACCGACATTGAAAGGCATGCTAGTGAAATCAATATCATATAAATAACTCCGCTCTTACAGGAAAAAAATGAGATTTATATATCCGGCATATTTTTACGAATAAATTTTATTCAACGTAACATTTCCATCTAGGTTATGTTTTACGTACATACATTAATAAATAATGCTCGTAAATTAAATGATACGGTACCTACATACGTATGTATTTATAGTATTCTAGAGTTTGCTTTATAATTTTGTTCGTCCAACTAATCAACAGAATAAATGAATTGTTATATAATTATTTGGACATATATTGCGTTAGGTCTTTTTGTTCTATACTGGTAAAGTATCAAAAATGACAGTTAGTCATTGAAGATGCAAATGGTCTCTATAGTTCTTTAACATTAATTGAATTTTCCGGCCGAGAAGGTTTTACTTATGCATGTATGTATCACAATAAGTTAGGCAGGAAAGCACTAGCAAATGGTGCTGTTGCATAAAATTCCGTACTACACGAATTTGACAATGCGCTTCTCCCACTGCTTAGACAATAGGGATCAGATTTTAGAGCTGATAGTATTCACATTTCAGCAGCATACAAAAGTCGCAATCACAAGTCCTATGATGATGGAGTTACTATGCACATTTCTCACTACCTTAACAACCTTATATTGAAAAACTCTAATAGAATACATATTATTTTTCTTTTTCTTCAAAATAACCTCCTTTTGCTTTTATAATTACTTGGAAGATCTTAGGTATCCTTAGGTATCTCTTACTATTCCATACATTTAGCAAACTATTCTAAAATGCCGATTTGCAACTTGAAGACATTTTTGCTAACTTCACGTTGCAAGTGATCCCACAATCATTTTATTGGGTTGGAATTAGGTGTATCAGACGCTTGTATCAGACATGTTGTACTCGCAAAAATAACCCAGCCGTGTTCCTTATCACATCACAATGAGACGTCATGTTCTGGTAAAAGTTCTTTGCTAGTGTCGACCGAAGTGGAATACACCATTTCTTTGAGGTGTTCCCACCGGTAAAAATCTAACGGCGCTAAGTCAGGAGATCGAGAAGGCCAGGCAATTGGTCTTACTCTACCTATCCAACGGATTAGATAGACGTTGTTTAGGTGCTCCCGTACACGAACGCTGAAGTGAAGTGAAACCCCATTGTGCATGAAGTACATAGATGTTTTGGCGGGTTTCAAATGGTAAGTGCTGTATTAAGTCTCGAATAGCGTTCTGAAGGTTCTCGAAATAAAGTGGTCCATTCAATCGTTCTGACAACGATTGAATGGACCAATGGTCCAATCAAAAAATCACTAATTCGTGCCCAAATATTAAGGGATTGGGACTGATGTTGATAATGCAAATCAATAGTGGTATGAGGATTTTCATCACCCCGTACATGCGTATTGTGTAAATTGCTGATACCAGTTTTGGTGAACCTTGCTTCATCCGTCAAAAGAATAATGCTGATGAAGCTAAAATTATTTCGTAGCTGATCTAATACCCAGTTTACAAACTGTATTCTACAATGAAAAATCTTCAGAAATCAGTTCATGTTTTTTGCAAATGATATGGATATAACAACTGTTCATGAAGAACTTCATGTCTTACTATTGTTCTCGATGTGCTGATAATTGTCGAGTGCTCGTTGATAGATTGTCATGTAGAGCATTTAAAATATGTTCCTCTAATCGCGGCGGACATACGGTCCTTCTCACACCGGCAGCAGTACTATTTTTCTCCAAACTTTCCTAAATTATGAAGATAGTTAATAATATGTATTACTTTATGAATTAGAATCCCCCACCATTTTTCCTTAGACATTGGTCAACACATTAAAATGTCTTCTGGTTTGGTAGAGCACAATTAGGAAACCTTTGGTGATATAACCTTGTGGCTTCTAAAGCATTGCAAGATGCAATACCATACACCAGATGAATATCTTCGTACTCAATAAGCGTGTATTCCATACTTCGAATATATTCAATGTGTCAACAATGTGATGACAAGTTCTAAAATGCTCAATATTTTATTTATTTCGCACCATAACGTTTGCTGCAGCAATAGGTTTTTTTGGTGCTAATAAAAAACATTTGTCACATAAAAGAAAATGCATAAGAAGCGCTCTTGTAATTTTGGAATTTCATTTATCTCAAATGAAGTATGTTCAATATTGGAAAACATTTTGTGTGTGTGTCCCAAACTACTTGTTTGTAATAAAAATGTAGTCATATCAAACTTTTTTTAATTAGAAACCTTCTTCAAGCGGTTATTGTATTCTGGATTAAACATCTAGTCTTCGTCTAGTATCGGCAGTAACAAGATTATTACATTTTTCATAGTATAGACGTCTCTAATCATTCTACGTCAATGGTTTTTATTAATTGACGTCTGCGGTCCCAACTCAAGAGATTGTTAGCGCGATCGCAGTATTATGGTAAACATTTAATGATGTCAGTTGGTAGGAAATAAATTTTTTGAAATTGTATGTGTGGAGGGATTCCCCCACAAACTATTTTGCAGTCGCGTGATATGCCCTGCAGTGCCCTGATGAATGGATGCTTCTCTTTTGGGAATAATCAAACCCGGATATGAATCAGTGACCAGAAAACTGAAGAACAAAAACAAATTTTATTTTAAAAATGAAACTCCGATTATGTTAGTGACATTTGCCAAAATAAGATCTTTGCATTTTTTCTCAAGAGGGATTGCCTTGCTTTGTACTTATCTATTGATACAATAATGTTTAGTTGAAAAGAATCAAAGAATCTAAGTTTAAGACTTAGATCACATTAGATTACTAGTGTGTTAAAATGTTGAAATTTATTGGGAATGCCTTTATTTTTTTAGTCTCAATTGATCTGCAAACTTTTGGGAATGTTTAAGATCTTCCTGGTATAGACGGGCTTTAACTAAATCTGCTTCAGGTGGTGATGCCTGTGTTTCAAATTATCCATCTTCTTGAGATGATACTTCAGAGGGTCATTGTCAGCGAATAAAGCTGTGATGGTTCTTTTACCAAAACTACAGAATGGCTCTAGTCCAATAAATCAGAATTGGGCATCATCTTTTGTAACATGACGTCGATTCAAAGGTCGGATAAAATGTATGCAACTATTTCCGCTTAAAAGATTATTCGACTTGTATCTAATGACAATGAGATCTCCCATCTGGGCCAGTAAATGCCTATTCTTACTTTTATAAGACTTAGAATTGCTTAAAATTGTAAAATGCAATTTAGAAACTTTGAGAATAAAGTCGTCATAAATAGGTATACTCTATATTTGAACTCAACTATGTCTTTTGAGCGTTGACCCAATTTAATCATGCCCAGAAGATTATTGAGCCGTGACAGATCGATAGCGTACAATTAAGTTATTAAGTTTAAATTATCTCCTTAAGAATGACAACTTCATCGCCGAATTGTGGCACTTTTATGTTGGACGTTTCGTCTATTGTAGAGGAGATACCACTTTTTGTGTTAAGCTTCTACATACAGAGGTGATGAACTCATCAACTGTATCACTATATGAAAACATCGGAAATTTACTCCAACATCCTACTTTTAGAACATAATGGAAAATTGGCAATATGAGCGGTACAACGCTTAGCAGAACTATTGTATGCCGCCAACACTTTTTTGCCAATAAATTAGATGTCCTGCGGGTGAATTGTGTTGGCGAAGTTTAGGTATAAAACAGTGCATTCGTGCGATATTATTCTTTACATAATGATGCGGAGCTGCGCGTGCCATATTAGACACTTTTTTAGTAACTTTGTGTGTGATGAAATATTAGGGACATATGCCGAAATTCATATTACTACATATAGTATAGTGAATTTGTTGGCTATGATGCAGAAAGCTCAAAAACACCGTGAATTATTTTGATTTTGAGAGAGAGAGAGAGATTAAGCTGGAGTTAGATAGTATTTTCGCGTCCGTTTATTTAGGACATCTCTACTGCTACGCTTCATGCAAAGGTAAACCGGCCCCTGCCGTTTCAAAGCACCGTAAAACAGATGTTTAGAATTCTTGGGATAAGACCCATTAGAGAAATAAATCAAGTGCGCTGGTTTGTGTGCTATATAGTCTTTATTTTTAAATTCAGGAATGCAAGCGGTTTACTAACGAAGATAATACTATCACAGAAGAGTTTCTTTGACTAGCTATAATCCTATTGAAAATGGTAGTACATATAAAGGCTAGGCTAATTAGTTAAAATTATTTTAAACATTGTTACTAATAGTTTAAACCATGTCATTGAGATATTATAGTTCCTTTTTCTTTAATTATTATTCAAGGACACATTGTATGACAAAAAAACATTATTTACAGTATTGGAGTTACTTGTGGTACACCGAACTACTCCAAAATCGGTCTAAAATGTATCATTGAAATTTTAAATTATTCTTAGCAACATATTACGTCTATTTGCTATTACAAATTATATTTTTGTTTTATCAATTCGTTAACCAACCACAACTACCGTCAGAAATAAGGTTTGTTCCAACCACCTCTTATTACCGTAACATTATCGTACAGTACTTGCGCAGTGTGAAAATGGCGTTACAACTTGTTTTATGACCGTGCAAAGCAGCATCACAATTCTGTTCCAACTTAGATAGGGCCGTACAAGGATCGGTAATTGTACCGTCACAACAGTAACTATCTACTGACATGCGCAATGTACCTACTCCTCTTCTTTTATGATAAATGTATACGACTGCACAAAACTATCACAGATGGCGTCACCAGCAGTTACGAATTCGTTCCAACCCTTCGTTAATTTTTGTAACGTACGCAAGTAGTACATAGTTAGCGCATGCGTAGAAAACGATCACGACCTAGTACATGTATCGTACTGTGATCGGTGGTTGGAACAAACCTATGGAGATGGGCAAAATGACTTTTTGAAGAGCTGTTTCTCCGCATCTGACATTTTACAACAATCAATTCACTGAGCTGACTCAAAAGAGCTGAATGACTCACTTGTTCCGTTGGATCCTAATCTGCAATAGATACGACGCGCGTTATGTTGTAGGCAGTTCTATTTCAACTATTTATTATTCCATATTAGTCCGAATTTAATAAAACTAATCTTCTAAATTTATAATATCCGATTAGCTATATTCTTGCTATAATCGCGCTATTATTTTGAGCACAAACAAAGACCCAATAAGATACATAAATCTCGTTCATATTTTGTCTGATTCAAATAATTTTATTATGTGCTGACCGTATCTATAGAATTGTAAACAGAAAACTCGTCTTTCGATGACTGAATCACCGCAGTGTATAATTCGCAATTCGCCAGTTTTATATATTATAATGAAAGAGTCAAAGAGTCGACTCTAAAATGTAAACTGAGTTAACTCAGTAGATCTTCCACGGGAGTCGGCTCCTCGAATCAGCTCGCAAATGAGTTATCCCCTCTAGTCAGACATTCATATTAATTATATTTATTTCTTTGGCTACTATCTACAATTGCTCATGTTAACAGACAAGTCTCGTAACTACATTTTTTAAACATAAAACTAGGCTACAAATACGTATGTATGTACCTATATCCTTTCGCGTATGTCTGTAGTTTAAGGTATATGAACTCGCAATTACATATTCTATGAAAGGAGGTTTAAATAAAAAGATTTTGGAGAATTGCGCGTAATAGAATTGGTATTATAACTTTCGCTTTAGCATTTTTTGTGTATCATTATGTTAGTGTTTAGATATTATTAAAAACACAATTCGAAAGTCGATTTGGTGCTGCCTGTAAATTAATCTTCTAGGTTAATTTAAAATTTCGTTTAAAATTAGCGTAATTGAAAAAATGATTTATTAAAATTAATGGTTTGTAAAAACTAGGGTAACGTCCATGGAATCTTTGTTTGTCAAGGTAAAGACCTTGATCCTCGTAGCATGGTGTCACCTATTTGGACTCAGAAAACGTATTGTTTTCGTAAGATTATACACAATTTATATTGTGCTATAGGGGAAACTCGCCTAAATTGGACCAACGCCTAAATTGGACCGACGCGTCGGTTTAAGCGTCGCGACGCTTAAATTGAACCGCATTATCAATAACCGAGTGTTTTTGTGGCCATCTACCGATAATATTTAATTACTACAATAAGTAATAGATTTTAGTTTCGTTGCGGTTGACAACTGGGATAGGTTCAACCAAATTACGATCGCTTTTAGAAAATCGAGGTGGCTGTTGTTAAATTTCACACACTTACCGTTCACCTAATATCTTAATAGGTAAGTTGTTGATATTTTTTGTGCAACTAAGTTTAAAAATCAACAGCTAACCTTAAAAATAAGGGTTCCCACATAAAATTACAAGACCAAAACTAGCAACATACACAGGTATCTCAAATTTTACCACCACGGGTTTCCTTATTTGGACCGGTCCAACTAAGGAAATAAATAACGGGTCAATTACAAAAACTTAAGTGTTCAGTTGTCAGACGAAGTCAACCAATCCTTGGCGATGATTATACAAAAACATTAACGAAATTTATCAGAGACACCACTAGATGTTTTGATACAAGAGATTTCTCCTCTTCCAACTAAAAGATCATCAACAGAACAAGCCAGAAACTGCAAACGTAAATAAGGAGCAGTTGAATTAACCAGTTCCGCTTTTACAATGAGCTAAAGATATTAAAGACAGGATCATCTAACGTAAGAACGGTAACACAACAGCTTGGGTTAACAGTGCACAAGTCTGAAGCACATAAAAACATCCTTGTCTGAAAAACGGGAGAGAAGAGAATGTAACGGAAGAAGCCGAGGAAATGTAAACCGTTGAAAATAATGAAATGAAGTCACAGGTTGTCGCTGCCTGTTCAGATGATAGCTGGTATTGCAAAATTTGCGAGGAAGAAAAACTGATAGAAATGGTACAATGCATGACATGCAAAAAATGATACCATTGGATACATTTCTGCAAGAGTTAAACAGTTTTACTGCAAATATTGCAAGTATTTTTTTTTGTAAATAAAATAATATTTTTTTACGTTTCCAAAAAGTTTATTTTAGATTCGGTTTATATCTATTGTGATAAAACCATTATGGTCCAATTTAGCAATCCATTCGTCCAAATAAGGACGCCAGTTTCCTACATTGGACCTTGAAGTGGATTTATATAAAAAAAATTGTCATAATCTACTTTATTTCATAAAAATACGAATTTTCATATTGATAATATAAAGAGGATATTTTAGCACCTGATAATTGATATCCACTTTCTCAATACCTTGTCTTAAAAATATAAAAAGAAAATAATGGTCCAATTTAGGCGGCTTTCCCCTGCAATTAGATCATGGTACGTAATAATATTAATTTGTACCAAATTCTTCTTATAAGGGGAACACTAGGGTTGTCGGGCACGGATTTTAATGAATCTCAACTATGTTATAGAGGGCCTTCCCTCAGTACCCAGGTACAAGCTTTTATCCTAACGCGCCCTACTTTCTGAGAAAATCAACGTTGTTTAGCGTGTTCATTCCTTTATATTGCTAATGTAAGTTTCTCAACAAGCAAGCCTTCGTATTCCAGTGGATAAGATCTACGCCTGCCACGCTGGTGGCTCGCGTTCTATTCTTGCCAGTGCATAATAAAATTACGATAGCGAAAAATATCATTTGTAAATAATTTGCATATAACTGTTCATATCGTTCACAATAAGATTGAAAAAAATGTAGTAGCAGCACCACCAGTGCGGCAGGCGTAGATCTTATCCATTGGGCTACGAAGGTTTGCTAACATTATCGATATAGAGAAATAAACGAATACGTTCATTCAACGTTGACTTTATCAGAAACCAGGGCGCGTTAGGATAAAAGCTCGTACCTACATAGGTACTCAGAGAAGGTTCCTCTATAACATAGTTGAGATTCATTAGAATCCGTGTCGGGCAACCCTGGTGTTCCCCTTGTTAGATAATACTACACGACGAACTCTTTTTTTGTTTTCTTCTCTTATTAAATGCTCGACACAGGTATGTACGACGTTCCTATCTTGATTGAATTGGAAAAATCTAGCTCAAAACTTAGTTTGTGAATGTTTTGTGCATAGTCGATAATATAATATTTTTCTTATTGTAAAGATGTATATATCACAGGGCAATAAACTGATTCTTATTTTTGGAGTAGAGTAAAATATAATAGCCTTCGTTTAAAATTCAATTCATTAACGGTATATATAACATATAACTATACTTGCAAGAATAAGTAAATTCTCGTCCGTATATTGCAAAGTCAGTCCTAACACATTCAGGTGTATCTGTATTTAGACGGAGTATTATCAATACTCCCCACAGTACTGGGCTTCTTGATACTACTAAATAGAGAGGAACTTCTGAGATACGTTTCCTTTACCTTATTTTAATAGCGTGCGTGAGTGTGTGTACGTGTTGCCAAATTCTCTAATGAAATCCTCTTTACCTTCTCGTTGAGCTCTTGAGGGTTGACCTTTCTTAATGTATCGAATCCAATTTCATTCACTTGATGTAACAGCGGGTAAGATTTTTCTGTCTCTGTAACATCACTTCGTTATATTAAAAAGGAATTTACGTGAGGTGCTTATAAGTAAATAAATGTATCTGTTAGGTCTTTTAATTTATTTTGTTATGGGGACATTAGTTAACGTAATATTGGCTACTCTACAGGGTTATCTTTAAATAGGTATTAAACTATGTGAATCTGATAACTACGTATAAATATGTAACTGAAAATAAAAAAAGAAATTTATTTATAACACAATTTCAAATTTTATGGCCAAAAAATGCAGTTATTAAAGTCGGTCCATTCCTTTGTTTATACTGCATTTATATAAATATTGCTAATTTTTCAAGATCCCGCATATAGAAGTAAAAAATCAAAAATATGGTATGAATAGTGCACAATGTATTGAAGCTGGGTGGCTGGTATTTGCATGAAACTAAGACAAAGAGATATAAACATATAGGTCGCCAGTTGAGTGACCTATTGTGTAGTTAATTTTCTCAAGTTAGCTGTTATTAGTCGTACAGCTGATTTTCCTATTGCGAAGTAGTTTTATGAATACAGTAATACCTCGAAGTTACGTAGTAGGTGGGACCAAGGCACATAACGTAAGTCGAAAAATACGTATGTCGACTACCTACAGATTTGCAGTAAAATTTTAGGCACACTCATCAGCTTAGTTGCTCACTATTTATTACAAAGAAAACCGCAAATTATAAAAATACTAAATTTACTCCAGAAATCTTTAACTGAAAAGTTATCATTTTGGTTGATAGCTTCAATTAAATGGACGAATGATCGCCCAGTGTAGTACGCGTTTCGATGAGCTATAGAGCGAAGAAGGGAAGTAAAGAGAAATTACGTATCTGCGAATTTACGTAAGTAGAGTATACGTAAGTCGAGGTATTACTGTACTAGATTTTAGTTATTTGTTATAACATATAAAATCTTTTTATGAAATTTGTGGTGGTCCCGAAAGAACCCATGTAGGAGAAACAGGACAAAATATATACGAAAGATGTTCAGTGTCCACTATGAGCAGTAATATAGGCGTTAATGCGGCGACGAAATTTATTATGTGCACTATTTAAAACTAACGCTGTTTATGTTGAATGATGCAGAAACCACATTTATATCGAAATGAAGAAGGTAGTTATATTATACAATATTTTCTTTTATTAAAACATTTCTTAGTGTTTTTAGCTGCACTGCATTTTTTTAACTGAGATATAGCACTTCAACTATTCTGCAGTTGAATGTCGTATTTTGAGCTAATTCTAAATTGTTTTGTTGGTTTTTGCAGTGTGTGTGTACAGTTGTTCGCATTCAACGCGGGATTGTTATCCCCTAGGTAGGGGATAAAGTATGCAATGATTGTTGTGCTTTCGTATTTTAATTTCTATATAAGCTTCCTTGTAGTAGTATTAGTCCGTTTCAATGTTATTTCTGAATAATAAATTAGTTGGAAGCAGTACAGGTTCTTTGGTATAAAACCCCGCAAAAAAAAAACAAGATTCTTTCGTTAAATCTACGAGTTAAAATGTTCACTTTCTACATAATTATTATTTTCATTTAAATGGAATGAATCATCAGATATATAGATGTATATATTTGTGTGGTAGCAGAAATGTATTCATACACAAAATTACAGTAAATATAATTAAGGTAATATAAAATGAATGTATTTTCATCCTTTTCTCCGTGTGTTTTGGTTGATATGATACATATACCCTTTTTAAACGTTTCGTAACATGAAATACGTAATTCATAAACAAACAGATTCATTTTTCCTTCCATTTTATTTGTTGTGAATAGCGGATAGTTACAAGAAACGTATACAGACAGAGATGTTTTGAATTAATTTTTCATTTGGAAGATGAATATCAACGTAAATAATATTTATATTTACGGAACGATGTTCATATCTGTTTAAAATTTGCTGCTGTATTGCGAAGCATATAAAAAAGAAAAAAGAAGCTTACCGCGGAAAAAAATGTAAAAACGAGAACGCTATATGACGGTGTTCTACTATCAATTACAAAATTGAATTTCACTTCTCGCTTTTCTTATTTCCTTTACGTTCGTATTTTCCCATCTGTTCGTCTATGCAAAATCACACACGCTTGTAGCTGCTATGTATATCTACATATGTACATATGTATGTAGATACAGCAGCATTCAGTATTTGAATCGTTAAATCAGACGGGTGCTGCATCGGTGAACTACACGCGTGTGTAAGCTTCTATAAAGCTATAACACTAAATCAAAAAGATTGTTAATGGATATATAAATATTTTAACACACCGTTAACATTTGTTTTACATGATGATTGCAGACGTTACCGCCGCCTGTTGATAGTATGTTGTATAAACTCAACATGAAGAATGGTGCTGGTAAGCTGGTAAGAAGCATAACGTATAAGTTATCAATTATCATAAATATACACAGCAAGCTGAGGACGTTTTATAGAAGCAAAATCAAAGGACGGTGAAATTTTGTTTGGTAACAATGCGATCTACTGAAAATGATTGTTCAAGGACGGCGCCCGTCTAAAAGAAAAGCGAATAAAACATTTTCTTTAATGAAACCTGTATTAAAGAAAATGGAAAATTCGAAACATTAATATTTTAAAAATAACCAAAAAAACAAGGACAGAAATAAGCATTTAACACCTTGCAAGATACATATGTATGTATGTACTATCGAGGGCAAAAGTAATGACTCAAACTGCAATAAAACGCGTCTATTGAAGGCTTTCCGTCCTGAATCGTTATTGAGGTAAACATAACTGGGCAATTGTAATAAGCCGTATAGCCGCAGGCCAAAGGGTAGTGAGCATTTAAAAGAATTTAAACCAAGCGAATTGTGAATATATTGGAAATAAATACATATGATGATACTGAATTCAGGTAGAACGTAGACAAATTAATAAAAGAAAAAGAAGTTTATGATAAATTGGTTATCATTTTATCGTGCAAAGTATTGTTGAAATAATAATTACAAAAATTATAAAATTAGAAACTTTAGTATTATTTTGTTAGCATTCGCTTAATGTTTTGATTGAAACAACACAAACTATACAATATGTCTTAAAGATATACAATTATAACACTTATACCATTAGTTTTCTCAAGAAGTTTTAATCGTTTTCGTTTCAGTAATTAGTGCACTTACAGTAATTTTAAAGAGATTAAGAATTTAAAGGAAGTAATAGTATTATTACTCATAACATATATGTACATATCATAACAATTAACACTTCTGAACTAAATTCATTATTATTCAATAATCAAAAACTAATCAATCCTGAAGTACATGGAAGCTTTCTAATTTTACAAAATAAACTAAGAAATGGTGTAATCTATTATATTATAACTTTAGGGCCTAACATTTTGTTAGACGAATTAATTTGTAATGTAGAGTATATTATTCAAATTTAGTAGAATCACATTCATAAAACACATTGGGAACATGTTAGTAAATATAATATCCAATTACAAAAATAGAAATAAATCTTTAATCGAGTTAATAGTGTTTGAATTGACCTGAAAGTGGAAAATATCTGGAATATAGATAAATATATAAAGATCAGAAAAATACATATATTATACCCATGATTTAATAAATTAAAACTAAATTCATTATTTTGTGATTGCATAAATATAAAAAAACCAATTTCTATAAAATGCTATTTCATTTAAATCGTTTTAATAAGGCATCAAAAACAATTCATTTTTCTGTAAATAGAATCGTGTTATTATATTAAAAAGCATATTATTGAAAATTTACATGTGTAAAATATACATTTTTATCCATATTTAATAGCAAAAAATATTTACTTTTGCCAAAAAACAGCTTGTGCTTACGAAATCTAGTTAAGAATTCCTGTCAGCATTACTTCTTAATATAAAGAGTAAATGCAACTATTGAAAATAAAATTATAATATACCGCTTTACATTTCTTGCGAATCTTTCTACCTGAAATTTACCTGTTAGGTATCCGTCTCTAATTACAGTCGCCCAGTGCGAGTAGTCAAATGTGTCGAATATCTGCGGAGGGCAATAAATATCGCTTGAAGTCTGAGTCATTACTTTGCCCTCGATAGTACATACATAAAATATAATAGAATATAGTAATATGTAGTAAAATAAACCAAAATAAAATATTACTTTAATGGCGCAAAAATTTGTGTATTGTTGTTTGACTCTTTTTCTTTAAAATGAGTCCAAAAATTGTATTTCTAATTTGAGAAGAAGCTTCAAATAAGGGTTTTTATATTTTAAATAGATTTTTATTTCTAATTTTAAATCTGGCTCTAGAACATTTTAGTTCAATCACGCCTTAGCTTCATTTGCAGTCAATCGCAGTTTTATTTATTTATTTAGCGTATGTTTTACATCACATATCACATAGTTTCTTTTAAAATTGTATAAGTACACATTACTGGACAGTCACATTGTATATAGATTTTACATCACACAAATTCATTGGATTACTTCACAAAAAAATGTCCAATCTTGAAATATAATCAATTGACTCCTGGATTGCCATCAAGAAATCCATTGGGTTGCTCATATATGCCCGTAACGGACAATCTTGCACTATTGTGTTTCACTGTCCGCCTCTCAGCACCACACTCGCAAGCGGCTGAGGGGAGTTTGCCCCATCTATATAAGGAGTCCGCACATCTTCCGCAACCGATTCTGATGCGATTGAGTTATGACTAAGTGGGACGAGGGAAGTCAAATCCTACAGGTTTGTTGCCATTGAACGGACCATCGTGGTAAATTGGGTCCATTTTTCCCAATCGTCTTTGCACCGAGCATTTATATTGAAGTTGTTTTGGTGGAGCTCAGATGCAGTTTTCAGTGGGGGATACCTCGATCGGAGTCGATTTCCCTGGGGGTCAGGAACATCGTTATGAACTTGTAACAACGGGTTGCTCATAATTTTTTCAAATTCTCTAACCATGTTGCCGAGAGTCGGCAGTCAGATGGTGGTGGTTGGTCTAATTGTCCCTGATATAGTGCGCATAGTCTCGTTTATCTGAGTATCGACCAGGTGCGTGTGTTTGCTATTAAGCCACACTGGAGCACAGTATTCTGCTACTGCATATATCAGGCCCAGTGCAGTGTATCTCAGGGTGGATGCCGATGAGCCCCAAGTGGTACCGCAAAGTTCCTGTTATATGTTGTTACGAGTTCTTAGTTTTGCTGCCGTTCTTGCCAGGTGTTCTTTAAATGTTAGCGTCCTATCCAGAGAAATTCCTAAATATTTTGGATGATGATTGTGGATCAGTAATTTATCACCCAAAAATATTCGTAACTTTCTCTTTGCCAACTTGTTGTTTAGATGAAAGGCTGACACTTCTGTCTTAGTTGTGCTTGGTTGAAGTCTCCATTGTCTCCAATCTTTGTTTAAAGTTTCTTCGGCATCCTACACCTTCCTGTGGCCCACTGCCAGAGTCCAATCATCAGCATAGCCAAATTTCCGCGATTCAGTAGTCGGCATGTCTGTAATGTACAGATTGAAGAGTAGCGGGGCAAGAACAGAGCCCTGTGGGAGACCATTATTGAGTTTCATTGTCTTGTTTCTGTTGTTTCCCATTATCACTTGAAATGTTTTATTTGACAGCATATTGTCAATCAGGTTGGTTATTCTTTTTGCCCAACACAGTTGGTCAATCGCAATAAATTCTTATATTTAAAACTATATGTAAGTGAATTAACTAGTCAGATGTAATAGTTTCACTTAACTAGTATTCACTTTGCACATTTTCATACAAAAAAACCTGTTTCACGAAAGCAGCTATTAACTGCTGCCTTGGGTCCTTGTTCCCAAGCAATTCCTTTTTGCGGAGTTAATTGCTTCCATTGACTTGTTGTTCTTAATTGAATTGATGATTTTACAATCAAGTCTCGCTACCACTCTATTATAATTTGTTCTGCTATCCAAGCTTTCTTATCGTATTCCCAAGTTACCGACAGTTATGTTAATCTTTCCAAAAGCGCAAACAAAATTACAAATGGTCTTTAGTTATAAATATAAATATAAAACTGGGCGTTAATGCGTGCGTTAATGAGAATTTAATGAAATATGAATTTAAAATTGTTGAAAAATACGTCACACATAACAAGCCACCAATTTCATTAATATCATAAATCCAAGAATGTTCATGAATTTAACAATGATAACATTAAGAGAAGTATTGGCTCTTAACCATTTCAGTGGAAAGTATGTGCTGCTATCTACTGTAAACGATATTATTACTACTCATCAGCACGCAACTGCAATACAGTGAATACATTAAGCGATGCGGTCTCTATTTAACGGTATCAAGAAATTGGATTCTCATTTCCTTGTCTAATCGATCTGCAAGTAAGAGTTTTAATTTATATTATAATTATACTAAAGAAAGCGTCAAACTAATCAAGAATAAGTAGTATATGTTTGTAGGTAGGGCAGTGCGATTCCAAATTTCTAGATTTTATAGATAGAACGTTTATAAAGTATAAATATATTTATAAATTATTACCTGTAATTAGAACATCAGACAACTATTATACAGTTCGCTTTCGTTTATGAATCTTTCTCATAAGGAAGGTTGAATACATAGCGTTCACCAGAAGTTATACCAATTATCTCCGATCGTTAAATAGAAATTAAACGCCTTAAGAAGGAAGTACACACATACTTCGGAATCTATATTGATAATAGTGAAATGCATAACATGTAATCACAAGGGAATTATGCGAAGTGTCAGACGCCGATTTCGATGAAATTCTGTCAGTTTGTAGATCCCACCGTGTGTTGCTCAACGGTGTCCTCTTTTGCGGAGAAGTGTGTCTAAGAAGCCCAACCCATTCAAAGTCACCTCAAATTTCGTTTTTCGTAGATAATGTTTAAACGGGCAATGATAGAAAATAAGTGCAATGGTAGACTGACGTCATTTACGGAGATCTTTCGTTTGGTATGGATAATTATATGCAATGTGTAAAATAAAGACGCAACAGCGGATGATATGCTTATTTGTTTGCTGTTGTGTTTGTTGAATTGCTGGAAGTGATTGTAACGGCTGTATTTGTAGTCGTAGGTTGTATACAGAAAAGGTTTTGTTAATTGTACAGGATGTCATCAAAATCACAGAGAAAGTATAGTACAGAGGGCCATTTCAAATGGGACCTCCGGCAACACATTTTTAGTTGCCAAATATTCTAAAAGAGGGCGCTTCTATGCAGAATTTATAGATGGTTCATAGGTGCTCATAGTCAAGTTGAATATTCGCTTGTATACCACGATTTTTTAATTTTTCTGCTTCAGATTCAGATATTCGATGTGGTCACGTGATTAAGTGACATAACCACAAATGTAGGTTATCGTTAGTAAATGTAAACAAATATAGACGATATTTTTATATTGTTTCGTTTTGGTAAGGTTTTGGTGGACAATTGTATGAAAAACAAGGTTTATATTTTGTCTGAAATTTTGCTGTGACAATTTGAAAGAGATATTTATCTATTATGTGGATCAACATAGTTTCACCTGATATTCTGGAAAGATATGGTTTAATATCTTCACCGGTGTTTTACTAGAAGTAGAAATGAAGTAACATAATACTTCATTTCTACTGCCGGGAAAATGAACTATTATAAAAATATTCAGACTAACAATTTCTTTTCAAATGAGGGTTTTGTTAGCAAATGTTTCATATATTTTTTTAATGAAGGAAAAAGTAATATTATTTCTGCGTAATCTACTTTTAATGTTACGGATAAATGAGAGTTAAGATATAATAAATAATCAGATTTAGTAGAAAACCAAAGATTAAAGGCTCCCATTTTAACTGTCATTTGCAGCATGAGCATAACCAATCATATGTCGACAATTACGAGTAACGTTGCCAAACGCACTACTAATATAAAGAATGATGATTTAGTTAATTTGAGTTATTTATAGGTTAATTAAAGAACATATAGAATTAAAATTGTTGTAGAAATTGTTGCAGTCCCGTACATTTATTCCATGTTTGTACATACATACTTATATAATGTATAGGTACAGATACATATTATTATGTTCACAGGTAACACATTTATTCTATTAACTCTATGACACACCATCCAAACGCATCTTTCATCATCAAAATATCAGCATACATTGATAACTATTTTATTTGTTACACATTGATAATTATTTTGTTTATTACAATAGTCATAGATACTTGCAGTACACTTTAGAATTTTACTTATACTGAACACACTATTTACACACTTATCATTCATTACACTATAGGTATATACTATATAATCATTATTAGATACATACATATATACTTTGTATTTACCGTATCGAGTCAGTATAATACTAAAAATCACTCAATAAACATTGCAGAAATTCAATTGTACTTACTTTACTTGGTCGATCCCAACGAAATAGTGAATGTTTATTTTACTGCTATTACAAATATCTGTACAATATACATAATAAATGTATAAAAGATTGTACGCACATAACAGGATACTATATTTTTCTTTACTTTAGGTATAAATAAAGTTGCTTGCAAGAGAAAATTACATATACATATTAAATGTTTCTTTTGATCAGCTTTTGATACTGCGGAAATCTGGAATACAAAAATTATTAGATGGCAGATTTCCACAAATATATTATAATAGAACAATTGCGAACAATAAAAAGACAACAACGATGACAAATAACAAACTGTCTAATGTCAAATAATAAACCGTCTAATTCAAAAAAAATTAACAGCATTTCTATTATTGTAATAAGCGCCACCACGGAATTTGGTGCGTGGATCCCAAACTAAAGCGCTTTCGGTCCCAAATTTGGCGCAGCCAAAAATAGCATTACGTTGACAATCTGGAAAGCTCTTTAATATGTGATCAAAATGATGAAATTCAAAATTTTATTATTATTATTGATATCCAGCCATATCTCGTTAAAATAGGCGACTAACTTATTAATAAATTATCTAAATTGGATATGTGGACAAGAAATTAATTTTTAAAAATAAACTTTGATTAGTGGAAGAGGGCATAGTCTAATTGCAGTACAATAAATATTCAAGTTTTCTTTGCTAATAACGTTCGTGCAAAGCGACATTAAAACTAGTTTCAGGAAACATCAGCAATGGCTTCGGCAGCACTAAAATGTGTTGGAACAAATAAAATAATTACGGTGGATATGTGAAACCGAGAATTAAGTATAGTGTAATAAGGTAGTAACAACAGTATTGTGGTCTAGGCCAATTATATACGAAATAGGATAGTAATACGACAGTGTATGGCATTAAAAGAATTGCTTACAAAGCGGTCTGTATATTATAGACTATTACATAGGTATACATACTTACAATTATGTATACATGTATGTCTGTGCTGTTCTAGCTAGATAATTAATGTAAAAGATAAGTAGATAGTTTAGATTATAATATGTGTATTTGCCTATTAAAAAATGCATATTTCAACCCATTATTGCATATCTTATTAGCAGTGCTTAAATTAGAAAATTTTGTGAAGTTAATAGTAATACATATTTATATGAAACTAGAGTTAGTGTAGTAACATGTTCAATTATTTCTAAAATACATCCTCTGAAAATGTATAAGTTGTGCATTTGCTGGATAAAGTATGAAATTTAGTTTCATAAATTCAGTGAATTGTAGACTGATATTTGATCTGTTACAAAATCAAGAGATACTTGTTGGTTCAGTTCTAATAATTTGTATCGGTTTAATTTTAGCATTATGTATAACCTGAATTACTTATATATCCTCTCCTATTGGTTATTTTACTTCTTATTAGGTATAATTACAGCTGCCCATTCTTTTTTGTTTATTTTTTTTTGCTTCGTTTCAAGAGATTTCTCGTTCCTGCAAACTTTCTTCTACTGTGTTGTTTTCGTGAGACTGCCTCGTTTCCGTTTGTATCTTGATCTTGTCAGCTGCACTTGTCTTTCTGTCTTCCATACGTATCATATGCCCAAACCATTTCAATTCGTTTCTCTATACTTTCGAAAATCGGTGGTACTCCTAATTCTCTTTTTTCTTAATTTTTTATTCTATCCAATCGAGTGAGTCCTTTAACTGCTCTTAGATACCTGATCTTTATCGCTTGTATTTTGCTCTTCGATTGTTTGTTTAGGACCCAACTTTCACAGCCCTATCTTATCACTACACGGTAAGAACACTATGTTGAACACCGTTCTTTTTGTTTTCTTCGAAATTTTCTTTTTTCTTTAAACACGGACAATTGTATACTAGAATTTTATCGTACTTTCATTTCATCAGTTTGTTTCTATTTCCTTTTTACCTTCTCATGTATGCCTATCCTTAAGTATTTCAATATTTCTACTTGTTCAACCATCTTTTCATTTATATAAATTTTTATTTTTTCAAGGTCTTTCCGCATTGTCATAACTTTTTTTAACTCTTTTTTTAAAGCTGTTTCCCAAACATTTAATTTTTCTTGTAGATTCCTTTCTCTCAGCGCAAGTACTACCAAGTCGTCAGCAAAGGCACTTTCCGAAATTTCCACTGTTTTCATGTATTTATATCTTATTTTCAATTTCTTTGCTTCATTTTTTAATTTCGTTCAAAATATCGTCAAGAACTGTACTAAATAGTGTAGGACTAAGTGACCTCTATTGTCGCAATCCTTCCCTAATAAAACATTTTTTCGTCTGGATACCATTGACTCTCACATAATTACTGGTTTTCTTGTATGTATATGACGCCAATTGCATGCCTTAATTTACTCTTCTCTTATCAAGGTTTTCCCAAATCAGATCCTGCGGTATACAGTTGAAAGCTTTCTCTACATATGTGTATGTCTATAAAAGCTACAACTATACAATGCGATTCAGGTTGATTGTCGTAGTAAAACAACTGTTTTCCGTGAAAATTTGTCTATACTTACTAACATTTTTATGAGTGGTTATCTACATACAAATTTCATACATTATGCATACATTAAATCACTTTTGTTGACATTTGGTGCCATTGGCGTTCGTGTTGTAGTTTCCTTCGTTTATTTATCTTATTTCATCAAACCGTTTGCATTTGAATCTATTATCACCAACAATAGTATTTTTAAATACTGTAATAGAATAAGGGAATTTATCTCTGGTAAGACAGGAAGTAATTTTACAACGCAATATGCACCTAACCTATCTAACGTTTGTCTGTCGCCCTACACACTAGAACATAAGAAAATCATTTTGGAAGCTTTTTCCGAAATGGACAGCGGAGTGATGAAGGAACATGGCTATACTCTGTACATCTATGTATTCAAGAATTCCATGTACATTTCCCAGATGAAGAGTTTAATGATTTGGTTTTAAACAGACACATTTATCGACTCGTACTCCACTTTTGAGAAACAGGCAGTATTTCTAAAGGCAAATCATCTGGTTATAAGACAGTTCTTACAGAAAACAAAATTGAAGTACATACTAACTTGTGTACATCAGAGTCCCACAACACCATTGTGTCAGTTAGCTCAACAAACATGTTAAAAAACAAAGTTTACATTAATTGAAATAGTTTATTATATTTTATAATTTTACAGGCTTATCATACACTTCAGCGCAACAAGCTGTCAAGGAAAAATTACATTTGCATCCCTATAAAGTTTATCCGGTACAAGAATTATTACCATTAGATTACGATAGGCGATTGGAACATTGCTATTGGTTCAATAATAATTTAAGGGATGATAACATGTTAAACATATTATTTTTCTCCAATAAAGCCTGGTTTCCAGGTTTGATCTGCAGAAAATCTACTTTAATATCGAGAAACACAATTGCATCCCGTAAAAATTTGAGTTTGGTTAGCTATGGCGAGGCAACAAATGATAAGACCAATAGTTTAATGAAGGCTTTTACGACCGTAATCCATAGTAGCTATGTTTTTTTCGGGTCTTGTGGCGTAGGTAACTATTCTCTGCCTTGACGTTACGCTGATTGTGGTATCAGCTTCTTCAGAATAGTAATAATAATAACAAGACCAATTTTCTTTGAGGAAACTGTAACTGCCTAACGATACCAACAAATGCTAGAATTATTTCTTGGAGAATAATAAGAAAATGAGCTCGAAACAGACTATTTTAAGCACGATAATGCTCCAGCTCATACTGCTCGACAAACATACCAATATCTCCAAGACAGGGTTGTTGACGTGCAAAGATGACTGCCTAGATCGCCCGATCTAACGGCATTAGACTATTACATGTTTGGCTATCTAAAAAATAGGATCTACAAAAATTGCATGCATACCGTAGAAGAAAATATTACTTGCTTTTTTTAGTAATTGACCGTAGAAAAATAATCAAGCGGTTAATGCGAACTGGTGTGATTGTTTTATTGCTTATACCACATACAATATGATTAAACAACAAACAGGCACTTTATAATACGCCGGATACGAGATATAGTCATGTTCGAAAATAAGTATGTATGTATGTACGTATACAGGGTGGCCCATTAGTGTGTGGAAGTGCAGTAACTTACTTAGGATAAATTATATAAAAAAAGTTTTTAAATAAAAGTTGTTATATTTGCGCAGGTACACATTTCTAAAATATTTTAAGGTATATAGGGTGTTCAGCCTAAGCGAGACAACATAAAGTAGGCTTTTGTAAATAGGACACCCTGTATATTTGTTTACCATCGAATTCAGTGTAAAATTCTGCACCTACTTCTGTGTTTTCTTTTTCCATAAATTGTGATGTTGCCAAGTTGAAGCGAAAAATATTAAGATTTGGCGAAAATTGGTGCGCTATAAATGCTGCCTAGTAAACGTTATTAGTGATAAGCAAGTAAACTTATGTGGTAAGTACGAAGGTAAAGGATGGCTGAAATGTTTGAACCTAGTAGAAGTTTCGTTTGGGGTGCGGGGTGCTTTTTAGATAAGCATTAATTCGGGAGATTTCAATTAACCAACACTTCATTTTTTTAAATGGAACACCCAGTATATTATTATACCATCCTATAAAACTATTTTATCCCTTCAAATTATGTCTCTATAATGTACTCTCTAAAATTGACCGTTTTTAAGAAAATTGTATTTTTTTTTGTTTATGATATAACAATATTCACATTTTTAACAAGTAAACTCTGAATGTGACGTTTAAAATACTACTATTTTTCATAATTTTTTGTGACAAAATGAAACCAGTAAATTTCTACCTTTAAAAACTGTAATAAAATTATTAGGGTATCTACAAAACTCAAAACAAACAAATTAAGGAAAAATAACAAACAACAAATAAGAAAGAACTAAAAACGTTAGATAACTATTTAACGAAATGTTCAAAATGACCACCATTTACTTCCATACAATAAGCTATGCGATCTTCAAATGCCCTACTAGCATTGTAACATATCGACATTAGTAGTTCGGAAAACCTCCCTAATTCTATTCTTCATGTCTTCTATAGCAGTCGCGGGTGTTTTGTACACTTATTCTTTGACGTAACCCCTCCAAAAAAATCTTTTTTTGTAAGATCTGGTAAACGAGGTAGCCATTTATAGGGTCCTCCTCTACCTATTCATGGTCCAGGAAATTCATTACTTAAATGTGTATGGATCTGTTGGGTATGGTGAACTGGTGAACTGGCGTCATGTAGACACCACATTCGCCACCTAACATCTGCAAGTAAATGCTGAAGTTGTTGGTGTAATTCGTTTTGTAAGAAATTTAAATAAACTTGCCCATTAATATTTCCATTAAAGAAATATGCGCCTATGACATGATTCCCAATTATTCCACCCCATACATTTAATGACCACTTTGTTTGACTAATAGTCCGTATACAATGAGGTTGATCTGTTGCATAATAATGGAAATTGTGTCTGTTAACAAACCCATTGTTATGAAAAGTTGCTTCATCGACAAATAATACATAATTGAAAAAATCTCTGTATTGCTAAATTTGTTGTTGACCCCACTCACAGAAGGTTACCCGCTTTTCATAATCATCAACCACTAGTTCCTGCATTCGTTGTATATTGTAAGGATGCATTTTGTTGTGAGACAGAATTCTTTGGACCATAGTACGACTTAAGTCGGTTTGTTTTCATATATTTCCCTTGTCGAGATATGAGAATTTTCCGTAACTTTTAACATTACAGATATCTGGTTGTCCTATGACATGCAGTCTTCAGCTTTTCCTTTTTTTAGTAAGCTACACTACCAGTTCTGAGAAATCGTTGAAGCAAATTTTCCAATGTCTCTTTTCTTGGCTGTCTTCGATCAGGAAATTTCTGTCGATAAATCCTTTGTGCGAGTAAA